>JAUESF010019270.1:0-11054 GCA_032274765.1 Malacoctenus tetranemus | reverse complement strand
CACACACACACACACACACACACACACACACACACACACACACACACACACACACACACACACACACCTCTGTTCAGACATGCACTCTCCTGATTCCTTCGCAGTGATTTAAGCTGCTGCTGAGCCTGCGGCTGGTAATAACACACAGCAATAATCCCCCATGCATTGTATCATGAAAGATAGAAAGGTTAGAAGTCACAAAGCTGTTCAACTTCCACTTTGTTGATATCTTTTGCTGGGCTGTTGAAAACGTCGGTATAGGGACAGAGCGACCCAGACGACAGGACACGCTGCTTTTTTAATCAGCTTTGCTTCAGATTAGTCGTTGCGTCGTGTGTGTGAACACGGTGCTAAACAACAGTGTAAACAGGTCGCAGGTGGAGACGCCACTCACTGGAGACGGCGCCAGAGAAGGAGTTGGACACGGGGCCTGAGAAGGAGGAGGACGTTCCCCCGAAGGGGGTCATGGCTGACGAGGAGCCGCCGAACGGCGTGAGGCTGTGGTTGAAGTTCACCGCCCCCGAGCCGGACGAGGAGGCGGCGGCCTGGCTCTGCTGCAGCTGGGTGGGATCCGGCCCGTAGTGGCCCACGTGGGGCGTGGCGGCGGCGGCGTTGGCGTCCGACGCCGGGGAGTTGTCCGACTGGTACTTCATGGCCGGGCCTTTGTCCTCCTTGCTTTTGACGCAGCCCATCGTCCCACCCTGCCTGGACAGACACGACAAGGAGAATGGGAGATTAATCCAGACGTCAGAGGACGGGGCAGCGCGCGGAGGGAAGCCAAGGGTGGCGCCGGATTCCTGATTGCAACACAAAGCCCTGAAGGCGCCAGAACAAATGTTATGAAACGGACATGATATTAACATGTGAATCATCTTGTTGTTGTCGCTGCCGTTAAGACTATAAGCCATGTGGTAACTAGGACATATGGATCAACACTAAGTCTGCTTTCCATCACTGCTGGTTGACGCGTGGCCATGTAGGTTCAACCGTGCATGTTTTGATGTATGTTAAGTGAACAAATGGAGGGGGGGGGGTTAATGATAGTGACATCATTCAATGGTGGTGGTACAGTTTCCAAGAGATTTCATAAAGTTTGCAAACAAACGGCAGATTACATCTGATCCAACGTCTATTTGTCTCCAAATGAAGAGAAAGTGTTGACGTTTTGGCCGACAGTCAACTGCAGAGTTTATACAGCTCACTGATGAAACACAGAGCGAAGACGCGCAGCGACTGAACGGTGGGATGAAGAGCGACCAGGAAGATCAACAAAACAGGCGCCAAGAGACGAAAGTTTAAATGAATATTTAAAATTCTAAAAGCTTCACAGCAAAGGACAAAAAACACACGAGAGATGGGCGAAAAGTAATGAAGAACAACAGCACATTTATGAGCAGCTACAAAAATAACTGAGAAAAGATGCAGGGAAACATATGGGAACAATAAAAAGGCAAGAACTTCAGAAAAGAGAAGGAAAAAAAAGCAGCGGCAGAAAAAAACTAAAGTGGCTCCAAAAAAAAAGACTATTAAAACGCTGATTTTAAAAGCTACAAAAAGAGTCTGATACAAAACAACAGACAACATGATGACAACTTATGGGACTCCAAAGACAATAAAAGTGAACTAACCAATCTCAAACAACCGCGGAGAGGAAAACGTCCACGGAAAAGGAGCTGTAGGGTAACGACAGACAGACTTTGGAGGGCCAGTAAATCCTGGGGTCCTCCTCGGTTTCAGGGTGGGCCTGCCTCGGCCTGACCGCGCCGCAGAAGACGTGAAACATCAGCGCGTGGACTCGCCATCTGCGTGGTTGTCATTCCTCCTTCTAACATAATTTGGCCCCGGTCACACGGAAGGCATTCCTTTGTGAGGTGAAGGCCCGGAAAATGTGGAGACAATCCGACACGCTCGTAAAAGCGAGTCTGAGCGGCCGGAGCGGCCAGAGCGGGCCTCGCTCGCCAACAACAACGGCTGCGCGAGGAGCTGGAAGCGGCTAATTGGCGCTGACATGCTACACGGTGGTAAACAGGCGGCGATACGGAGCGAGACCCAATGTTTTATTTAAAGCAGAGAAGATGTTGGGCGCGAGCGAGCCCGGTGGCTCAGCGGGCGACGGGACTGAAGGACAGCAGCTCGCTGAGTTTCGGGGGTCCCGCCCCAACGCTCGGCAGATAAAAAAGATCTGCCGGCGCAGAGAAGCATCTTTTTTTTTTCATTTCTGGAACCGCCGCCTTGATGTCAGGAGGTGGGAGGGTGTTTCTCCTCTTCACCCTGGAGGGAGGTGCACCAACACGAGTTCATGGAGTTCTCCTGCTGAGCAGCCAAAGACATCAACAAACCAGATACAACCGCAGAAAAAAAACCCTCCAAACGTACAGAACGCGTTGCTCGGATGGAAAGAAAACCTACAACTGGTTAAAAATTGCGGGTTGTAACTCCTGCTCGGCGTTTACGCAACAGCTTTATGAGCGGCCAGTCGCTGGAGGTGATCAGGATTCGACGGGTTCCCTCCAATCCCTTCAAATTAATACGCCAATAAATCTAATCTTAGACGTCAGATCTGCTGCCAATGAGCTGAGAACGCTGGCAGGAGGAGGAGAAAGACTTTCCCTCTCCGAGCAAAACCTTCCCTTCAACCCCGAAACGGAGCCGGCATCATGGAAAGCAGAGGGGCCGCGCTGGCTGGCTTGGTCAAGGAGTGTGTGGACTTTAACAAGCTGTTTGCCTGCAAGTATATGAAAAATAATCAATATTTGTTGTATTTACAATGTATAATTTGGTTCATGTTGCACAGACACCAGAAGGGGCTAAATTAGAACTTCAAAGACACTAATTAGTTACTTGCTAGCCTTGTGTTAGCATTTAGCTTAGCAAGATTACAATGCTGCGAGTGTTAACTGGACTGTGTGTTGAACACGTCCCTGTAATTATTGGTTGAAAACGATCAGTTCTGATTGGAAAAGGAGCGACGCAGCGTAAACAGCCGTCGTGTGCGCTTATCTGATAAAAGTGACTCGCTGAGGAGGAAAGAAATGTAAATAGGTCGCTGACAAAACGCTTCATCTTCCCCGTTCACACTTTGAAGCAGAGCTACAAATACACAGAAATTCCCAACGGGGCAAAAAAAAAAAAGCTCCAGAGCTTATCTGTCACCAGAGGCGTGTGTTCGTCTACACACCTGCTCTCTCGTCCCATTTGCAAACGCAGACGCAGAAAACACGATATTTGCTCTGTCGAATGACTGGAATTTGTTGAATTGTGAGCGATTTGCACTGAGCAGAGGGATGAAGGACGCGTGTGTGCGTGAACAAAGAAAGTGACTGAGATTCAGTGTGTATGTGGAGAGACAGCAGTTTGGCTGGAGGAAGGGAGGGGGGGCTGGTGGGGGGGGTGCTCACACACACTGCCAGCTCTACCAGCTTGAACTACTGAGGGATTATGAGGATGGAGGATTTGCCCCTAAGAGGATATTAACAGCAAACAAAAAACAGGAGTGACCACCAGCGCCCACAGCCTGAAAAATAGACCCACCACCCACCCACCCCACCCCCGACTCCACTGTCATCTTGGCCTGGTAGCCCCCTTTTCAGTGGTTTGCTGCGTTCATTCACTTGAGTGGGCTCTCAGTTGCAGAGGCTCTTGAGGAGTCTCCTGTGCGCTGATGGGATGGATGCGGACTGGCGTGCACTCTGAAACCAGCTCATCTCGCTCCATCAATCGCTTCAACCAGCCAAGCGTCGCGCAACGACACCCGGGGCCTTTTGTCAGCACTTGGGGAGAGGAAGCGGCGTCCGACTGAACTTTGTCGAGCCCTGAGTCAGGTGAGGGATGACGCGATGCAAAACAGCGCGGCCCCGGTGGCCTTTCCAGGCTTCAAAGGGCAAGAGGTCAAAATGAGCAAAAGGAGACAGAAAATCCCCCGTCTGCATGAAAAAATAACCCCAAAAATGATGCTTCAGCATACGGCTGTAAAAGCTGTGCCGGCAGACTGTGCTGCCATGAACGACACACAATGAAAGGTCTCGCCGGCTCTTGCGCGCAAGAGTTTTCAGCACGAGATCATTCCTGAACAGCAGAGTCACGAAACCGCAAGGAAAATCGGCCCCGCTGCTAATTATAGCAACTCATTCCAATTGCGAGCAACATCCCCGCTGCCCCTGGGACCATACCGTGACCTACAACAGCCGATCGCACGCACACACCGGCAGCCTCCCACTAGCTCCCAGAGCCACCGGGAAACAATGGGCGAGGGGAGCGGAGGAGTGAACCCGGACACGCGGCGTCTTCGCTCGCTCCGATTTGGAAGGTGTGGCGCTATTGTCTGCGCGCTGCCGGATGGAGACGGAAAACAAAGGGGTGGAGATTCTTGACTCAGCCTGGATCAATGTGCTGTCATCTGTCACAGGCTGCTTAAGAACCTCTGCTTCAGGCGACAACTTCTCATTTTGCTCCCAATATCAGAGAGGTGTTGAAAACAAACATGGAGCCACTCGACTGTTGAACATCAGGAGTTTTTCATGCTGCCGGAAGCGTTTTTTCCCTCACAGGAACTACGAAAAGATGATAAATATTCAATAAAAAGACAGAAAATAACAACATCTCCTCGCAGTTTGCCAGCTAAACAAACAGACTCCCCTGGAACCTTCAAAATAAAAGCAATTCACAGTTTCATAGATCTGAGAGGTGAAATGCTCTGAATGCCTCGCTCAGCATTTGACTCGATGCATCACAAAAATTAGTGTCCCTCAAGCTGAAAACTTATCATGAAGATTAATGCTTCAATAATTCATAATTTCATCATGTTGGCGTTGGAGCATCACTGTTTCACGACAC
This sequence comes from Malacoctenus tetranemus, assembly GCA_032274765.1. Lineage (NCBI taxonomy): Eukaryota > Metazoa > Chordata > Actinopteri > Blenniiformes > Labrisomidae > Malacoctenus > Malacoctenus tetranemus. The sequence continues at coordinate 6,221 of JAUESF010019270.1, read as the reverse complement.
AGTGCGTAGAGGAGAGCGGTGAGTAAGCGAGGGGCTTCGTCAGTACCTCTGTTTGATTGTGCTGCTCTGAGGTCAGCGAGAGCCGACAGCTGGGACGGATACAGTGACTCGCTGAAGGACACTTCAGGCAGCCACGTTCCTGCTGATGGCGTTTGAACAGACGAAGATGCGTCTGGATTCTGCCCAGAGTTCAGTCCAGTGACATTTGGAATAAAAATACACCGTAAACAAGAGGAGGAGGCTCATCCTGAGCCAGCTCACATCCTCATTTTACACCTCAGATGGTTGTTTAACAGAGACTGAATGAACGTCACATCCAGCAGCAGCTGTGTGGGAGAATCAACTGTTCAGCAGAGTCATTATTTACACATTCAGTTGCGCAGATAATCCCAACCTGCAGACATCTTATCAATGACCTTCCTCCGGTTGCTCCGCCCCCCCTCCGTGACCACAGCCCGATTATCCCAGACAGGCTTCGCGAAATGCTGATAAGATGGAGGACGGGACGAGGCGTGATCGCTGCTGAAACAAAGTTTAGCTGAAATGACGTGAACGTGCTCACCAACAAGGACACAAGTGATGGGGAGGGGGAGGGAGAGGGGGAGGGGGGGGGTGAAACGAGGCTTCAATGCAGCGTTTGGACGACAATCTGAGTCGGTCGCGTCCTCGCTCCTCCAGCGCGGACGCTCTGAAGTCTGATTCAAAGGTCTCGGTCGGAGCCTCATTAGTCGACGCGGGCTCCATCGCTCCTCTGAGGCTCGCGCTTCCTGGACCCGCGTCAGGCCCATATTTTGGCCGGCTGACAGCTGGACGACCGGGCCGGATCGCGCCGCCCGTCCCCCAGCAGCGGTCTGACCGGCCGGCCTGGCCGGGGGCAGCTGTTTGGCGGGCCGCAGACAGGGAGGGTCTGCGGGGCTTTACTGAGCTTCAGCGCCCCAACAGATGCTGCTCGCCACATTCCTATGATACCAAAGGGTTAAAAGAACGGGGTCTGGGGGTGGGGGGGGGGTGGGGGCGTCACGTGAGCGTGCGTAGCCACAGAGCGAGGGAGGTGGGAGCATCAATAAAGGGCCCGTAATGAGATTTTGACGCCTCGCCAGGTGTCGGGTTCTGCCGTAAACCGATCCGGAGGCCTCCGACGCTGGTGTCCGACTCCGGACCACGGCTGCTCCGTCCCCTCCTCGCTCCCTGACGCTTTGATCCCAAACAGAACGGATCTGTGCTTTGGTATCCGCGCTGATCCCCCCCCCCCCGCCCGCCGCCCCCCCTTAAACTGACTCTGTTTTGTCCTGACAGGCGCGTGAAGACCTCAGTGAGACGCCGGCGGTGGTGATGGTGTCAGTTGTGCTGCCACAGAACAGACATCACACACTCGGGAGAATAACAGGTCTCCTGGGAACACCTGAACGCCCGGGTTGAGAGCTATATTGGGCGCCGGAGTGTGTCTACAACGATCCATCTGTCAGCTCATAACCGGGCCGAGCGTTTAAGGTGTCAACATCTAATAAAGCGACTGTAAAACACACTTGAGACGCCTCACGTTCGACTCTCCTTCCTGCTGAAGTCTATTCAGAAAAATCCAGCTGGATGTTGATGGTTTTTTTTGGCACGGGCCTGTTTCACATTCAGGCGACACTCTCGCATGCATGTATGCTGAATAATTTCCTCCCGCAGCCAGTCTTCCGTGTCGAGGGCTGATAAGAAGGTCACCTTCACATGCTTGCTCATGTTTTTTGGGTCACGTACATCAGACAGTGAGCGGAGGGGTGGGGGGGTGGGGGGGGCACCAGTGGTGCCACATCTCATGAGGAAACAAGAGGGTTGTTTTGGGGAAGATCCTCTAAAAATGACCTTATTGGAGAGGTTGTCTTCAGTTTATTTGAAATCTTCAGGTTTTATTCGACTTGACTCTGTTTTGGTTGTTTTCCAGACAGATGTCCCACCTTGATGTGGGCGGGGCTGTCACAGTGAGGTGGCCCAAAGCTTTTCTTTAAGATTGGTGCGGATCACTTCCTGTCTCCTGCCACACTGAGGTGAAATCCAAAGAAAACACTTCCTCTCATCAATGCAACTCGTGTTGCGTCCCTAAACGTGACCTTTGCTCCGGGCCTGCAGGGTGGTGGCACATCAGACTGGCACTGGGGTGGGGTCCTAGTACTCCCCTTGAACCTCCGTCACCTGGAGGTCAGCGGCCCCTCCGGAGGATTCACGTCAGCTGTGATTCACTTTTCAGCCGTGCAACAAAAAAAAAAAAAAAGTGCAGCGCTGTTCAGGATGTGACTCGGCGAGGGCTTAGTCACTTTTAAAGCCCGACAGCTCGCTTTGAATAGAGTTGGAGGGGAGGAGGAGGAGGAGGAGGAGGGGAGGAGGGGAGGTGCTCCTGCCTCTGCCCCTTTCAGGAGGATGGAAAAGTAGAGGAACAATAGAGCGGCAGCTTAAAGTGTGACTCAGCTCTATCGGTGACATTGAACTCAAACTGTGCAGCATCAAATGTACCAGAAACCTCTTCCTCCTCCTCCTCCTCCTCCTCCTCTCATTATTCCTCCTCCTCCTCCTCCTCCTCCTTTCTAACCCCATCCTGATCTCTGAATAATCTGAGGGATGAGTCAAACTCTGGTCGTTTCAAAGTGATGAGGTGGCGTTTGCTCCATTTCTGAACAAATCAGAGATGTGGGGAAATTGTTGCACATTTCAGCTGCTGAAAATACCAGTTGGAGGACTTTTTGTTTCAGCTTCCCCCCTACTCGTAAAAATCCTTCAGCGGACAACTTGAGCCTCGCATTTATGATAATTAAACTCGGAATTACCATAATGAGATGGCCGCTATGTTATCACGCCTGTAACACACTGTGCCTGTCCTACTTAAGTGTTTATCTGCAATCCGATACGGTCCTGCTAAAGCACCTCGGGGGGAATCTCGGCACTGGATGATTTGTCCGCGGAGAAACGATTAAATAATTCATCGGCGGCGCCGGACAGCAGCCGCGGGACGGAGCGCCGGGTCGCGGCGGGCTCGCAGGACCCGCTTCCTTTGTTGGTGACAGGTCAGACGGCCGAGCAGCGGCCCAGCTTGGCGTTTAAAGCCCCCCCCCCTTCCGACAAAGACTTTCTTTTTTACCTTCACCCGCGCGCGTCCTTCCTCGGCTGCTCTGCCCGTGTCGCCCTCGCGTCTGATCGGCAGGAGGACAACACAAAAAAAAAGAAGAAGGTCCGCGGTTATTCCTCCCGAGCCGCCTCCATCCTCACTTCATCCATCCGGCGCAGAGACGGGCTGGGCACAGATTTTTGTGCCGAAGTTGAATCAAAGCGGCTCAAGTGAAGGATGGCGGAGGAGGAGGAGGAGGAGGAGGAGGAGGAGGAGGTGCTGGTGCTGGTAGTGGAGGAGGAGGAGGGGGAGGAGGAGGAGGAGGAGGAGACGCGCATGGTGGTGGAGGTGGCAGCGGTCAGGTCACGGGGAGGGTGGACGAGTCCCGCGGTGGGGTTAAAGAGAAACAAAAAGTGCCCCCCCCCCCTCCTCCTCCCCTCCCTTCCGAAATCTCCCCCCAGTCGCTTTTTACTTCCTACTACTAAACTTCCATCAGCCCCCACACAACAACATGGCCGACCAGCCTGCGGGACTGGAGCCACACAGCTGGAGATCCGTCCTGAGGTCTGCAGCTGGACCGGGAGGAGCCGGGGGAGGGAGGAGACCGGGGGGAGGGAAGAGGGAGGGGGGGACGCTGGAAAACAATAACAATGGATTAACCCGCTGATAATAACGAAGGAGGGGGTGAGGAGAGCAGAGCGGCTGCAGGAGGAGGAGGAGGAGGAGGAGGAGGAGGATGGTTTTTGTGTAGAAACGGGAGGACTCAGTTTGCAGCCTCGACGGTCACAATTGCAGGTCTCTGACGCCCTCTGCTGGCGGTAAGCCCGCCAACGCAGCTCAGAGGGCAGAACAGGGTGGGATGCAGTTCACGAGGGGGTGACAGAAGCCCACATAAATTCGACCCCCCCCCTCCCCGCAGTTCGAAACCAACCCAGAAAACAGAAACACTGACTGACTTGAGTCCCTATTAAATAACAGACTGTTGTAAGTCGTTTGTCTTCATGAGGAGAAACTCTGATCTTGGAGGTTTGATGAGGCGACAACGTGCTGCTGCTTTAAACCTGCAGCGACACGTTTCTCTTGTTGGTTTGGAACAGTTTGTCTCCAGATTCTCACTGCTGCAGTCATCACATTTAATAGGAGCGTGTTTCTTTTTTCTGTGGTCAAGTGTGACTTTGGTGCCATCTGGGTCCATTGTGCATGAAAAAACCCTGTTGGATGCACAAAGGACGATTCTTACTGTGTATTTTTTTAATTCTCATCTTTATGATGATCTTTACTTACGTCAGTGCAGACGTGCATTGCGTCAATCCATCATCTCTTGCTAAATCATCATAACATTAATCGTTTGTCATATTATCAGGATCAGAAATAGTCCTGCGTGTTGGTGACTCAAGTTTTTAAAGCGTTGGACAAAGAAAGGTGTGGTGTTTGAATCGGCCCCGTCCCTCAGCTGAAACTCAGAGCCTCATACATGCTGATAATCTGGTCAACTCATCAGGAGTCCTCCAGATGTTTGTTTTTTGTCTACACAGCTGTGAAAAAGTGACCCGTCCCTTTATCGACAGACGTCAGTCTTTGTGTTCAGTGTCGTCTTGAAGTTTGTCAGGAGCCTGGCAAAACGTTGGACGTCGAGTCCGGAGGAAAGAGGAACGGAAGGGGTGGACCGGGGGTATTAACCACCAGGGCCGGGCCTAATGAGAGGCTCTCTAGTTGCATTGTGGTCGCCGCGGCATCCGGCTTCCTCCTGAGCCAGATTCACTGGGAAAACGCTGCGTCGACGCCGGAGAACATGGCTTGGGTTTTTCTGAATGAAAAACAGACGCAGTCTGAGAGGCCTTCAGTGAACCGGCGTCACCCGGAATTCAAAGATTTTAACTTGGGGAACAAATGCGCACGTCCTCCTCTCCCTGAGGTGAAAAGTCCGTTTGAAACTTTGACCAAGACAGATGTCATCCATGTCTGATGGACTAAAACTGATTCTTTATGTTGGACTGAGAGCAGCTTTTGCATGACAGAACCGTTCTCCTTGGGATCATTCGTGAAATGGTCCAAAGTTTGTTTTTATTGTGTTGTAAAATCTTTTATGAACCAGCCACTGTGTGTTTTAAAAACATATATCTGAGACTGTTGTTTCCATCAGGACACCTGGTTATTGCCGTCGGTCTGTTTATGGCTTCAGTAAAAGCGTGCTCACGTTTACCACCTGTCATATCAGCGCCGGCAATTATTTTATGTCCACACGGATGTTGGGACAGTAGTTTAATGGCCTGTCCCCGCTGATCGTGCCCTTTAATGTTAATAACACCCCCTGTCTGAGTCATTTCCTTGTAATTTAATGAAGGTAAATATGAGGAACCGCGGAATGAAGCCGTGAGCCAACACCAAAATGTCATCCATCAAATATTACCAAACAACAACTCGGTGATCGCCGTGACTCAGCTGGTGGAGCGGCCTTCGGCGCAAAAGGGGTTGTCGGTTTGATCGTGTCCCATCAAAGTGTCCTGAAGCTCATGTGGCCACTGTGCATGTGAGCCTCCTCCTCCGACGTGTCATGAAATGCACCAATCGTCAAGCATTCCCCACAATAATTACTCCAGATTTCAGGCTCCCTCTTCCTCCCTCCACAGCTTCCCTTTGTGACTCACCTCGCCTCGTGTTTGCTCTCTCTAATGTACTTTTCCCAGCTGACCTATTGAACGCTCTGGTTCCTTTTAATATTGTACAAATGCCACTTTAATGACACCACCCACGCCCCTTATCAGGCGCTTCTACTTACTCGGCAAACAGCAGCCGCAGGTAAGTAGATCAGAGCGCCGTCCAACCGGTGTTTATTCATTAGAGGAGCGGTTCGCCCGGAGTGATGATTGAAACTGTGTGCGTTTGATATCTAAGTGAGAAGATTACTCTCTCATCATGAGAGGATGAAGTTATATGAATTAATAAAGAGCCGCAGCAACATGCAAACACTTCAGTACACAGCACGGCGCTTTATGGCTCAGGCAGGGAAAGTGCACACGCTGGTTCTTTGAGGCAGCGTGATGTGAGCGTATACAGCAGAGACTCTATCTATCTATCTATCTATCTATCTATCTATCTATCTATCTATCTATCTATCTATCTATCTATCTATCTA
>JAUESF010019269.1:0-11055 GCA_032274765.1 Malacoctenus tetranemus | reverse complement strand
GGTCTGCAGGTCTACAGGTCTACAGGTCTGCAGGTCTACAGGTCTGCAGGTCTGCAGGTCTGCAGGTCTACAGGTCTACAGGTCTACAGGTCTGCAGGTCTACAGGTCTACAGGTCTGCAGGTCTGCAGGTCTACAGGTCTACAGGTCTGCAGGTCTACAGGTCTGCAGGTCTGCAGGTCTGCAGGTCTACAGGTCTGCAGGTCTGCAGGTCCACACTGACCACTGAGCTGTGTGTCTGTGCAGCTACGGTCTGAAGGTGGACATCTGGGCGGCCGGCGTGATCGCCTACATCCTGCTGTGCGGCTTCCCTCCGTTCAGAAGGTGGGTCGTCGTCATGGCGACGGACAGCGTCCCTGCTTGGCGTTGTGTTGACCGAGGTCCTGTTTGACCCCCCTCAGTGAGAACAACGTGCAGGAGGAGCTCTTCGATCAGATCCTCAGGGGGAAGCTGGAGTTCCCGTCGCCCGACTGGGACACCATCAGCCTGCCGGCCAAGGTACCGCCCCCCCCCCCAGTCAGCTGGTCCACACGGGCCAATCAGGAACCAGAGACCCTTCAGCTCCTTCACTTCCTGCCACTGCTGTGTGTCTCCCTGCTAACGCTAACCTGGTGTTTAGATGCTGATCAGTCAGATGCTGCAGGTCAACGTGGACGCTCGCTTCACGGCGGAGGAGGTCCTGTCTCACCCCTGGGTGACGGTACGAACCCCCACACTCCCTCACAGACCCCCACAGACCCACACAGACCCCCCCAGACCCACACGACCCCCCAGGCAGGAATGTGACTGAGCGCTGTGGCTGATTGTGTGTTTGTCCAGGACGAAGCTCCCGTGGACTCCAACACAGTGAGCAGCTCCGAGGACCAGACCAGTGGAGAGACGCTGGAACCTGAACCAGACCCAGATCCAGAACCAGAACCAGAACTAGAACCGGAGAACCCATCCCCCATGCTGGAGACCAAGCAGGTTCCCTCGCCGCTGGTCTAGACCGTGTCCGGTCTGGTGGGACTCCTGCCAGGCCACAGGACGGAAACGGGACTGACCGCTGCATCCACCAGACTTCCACAAGTCCACCAGGTCCAGAAAAGTCCCCCTTTGTTCCACTAGAATCAGAATCAGCTCCATCCTGTCTGGACCAGAACCCTCCATGGTCAGTTCCCTCCTCTCTCTCCTCTGGTGACCAGAAGCTAAAGTAGCACTCATCTCCATGGACCCACAAACGCTCCCTCTGTCCTCTGATGGGAACCGAACAGGGAGTTCCACCTCAGGTTCAGGTCTCCTGCACAACCACCCCAACATGGCTCCTGTCCTCAGGACCTGATCCAGGAAGTCCCAACAGGTTTCCTTCAATGTAGCTTCTGATGCACCGTGGACAGAGGTCAGTGGTGAGGACAGTGTGTCCTCCAGTGTGTCCCCACGGCCCTGAAGTCCATGTAAGATGCCTTTCCCCCCGCCTTCATTGTGTCCCACAGAGAAGACCTTGTTTTGGTCTCTTCCCAAGACCTGGTCTACAGCTTGCTCCCACTTCTGGACTCGTCCCTCTAGACACCGAATGAAGGCTGTGTCTCTTGGAACTGGACCACAGAGACAGACAGAGACAGACTCTGGTTCCACTCGTCCCTCCAGTGTTGTTGTCTCACCTCCGTGTGCCATTGACCCTTCCTGAGGACTTCTCTCTGTGCTGCCCACAAACCGCCGACTCTCTTGGACGGAGTCGTCCCCTCGCTGCTCGAAGGACCATGAAGGTGCTACTGGACCGTCACACAGGAAGTGTCCCTTACCTCTGATCTGAAGTGACTCTGAAACAGGCCCTGGGACGGGTTGATGGTTCCTCCAAGCGCTCGCCGCGGTCCGGGGACGCTCCTCGCCGCGGTCCCTGCCAACAGGAAGTCTTCCATTAAACCGGGGCACCGTCCCGCCTCTTCTGCCTTCTCGCCCTCCAGCTTTCCTCCTGCTGACACCTCTGACTCGCCACCGGACCGACCGCGAGGAGCCCAACACTGTGCCTGCTCACGCTGCAGAAACCCCCCCCCTCCTCCAACCGACAGTTCCTGCCCTTATTTATTCTCTACACAAATAAGGCTCATTGTTGAAGGTGACGTTGACGTTAATTTAGCTGATTCCCCTCAGACCAGGAGTCCTGGGCCGCCGTGAGGCTGTGATACACAAGCACAAAGCCACTTCTGTGCTTCCTGGTAGTTTTTGTACTCACTGCGTAGTATAAATATTTGAGCAGTTTATTTCTAAGAAGTACTGCCAAGTACAAGCGTATGACAAACTTAGACCTGTTTTTGAAAGAGTCACAAATCGTATCTTCAAGCCATTGAAACAATGAGCTTTATTTGGCCCCGCCCCTTCACCTGTTCCCTCAGCTTGGTTCTGTAGCTGAGCGACCTCTGACCTTTGCATGTCAGCAGCAACCTCCGGAGGTCTCTACCTGCAGCCGGAGGCCGCGGCCCCGCCCACCTGCCCATCGCGGGACAAAGCGCGCTGTAAATACTGTGAATAGGATGCCGTGTCTGTCTGTGTGTGTGAGTCTGTTGTGCTGTAGGGAAACAGTAGCAGTTCGAAGAAACAAATAGTACCACAACGAAACGAAGCGCATCATAAACTCTCATCAACACCCCAGAAAACCCTGCTGTGCCCCAAACAGACCAGAGGTTTTCATCACCAGTGGAACTGAAACGTTTCACCATTTCAAAACGATTTATTTTGAAGTTTGAGACCTTTCAAAATAAAATGAAACATGGGGTTTCTACAGGGTGTTGACAGGAGAACGCCTGGGAATGTGTCCTCTCACCAACCAGTGAGAGGACACGGCAGGTCTCCGTCCATACATAGTCGTGTGTCAACAATCATCTCCCTCCATCCACCATCAGGTGTGTTGATGTAAACCACTGCGGGTGAAGGGAAAGTGTGTGTGTGTCAGTAAATATGAGTGTGTGTGTGGGTGTCACATGTAACTTAAAAGAAGAACCAATGAGGCTAGGAGAAAAATCCATGAAGGTTGAGTTCTTTAGTCATTGTCTTTCAAAATAAAATCAGAAAAACACACGGGGTGTTTTTCTTTTTTAAGCCAAAAGAGGGAAAAAATAAGCTGTTGTGTTTCTAGCTATGGCTGCACCGCCCATTAGCTTCTGGGCAAAGTTGGCATCGTAGCTCTTTAGCTACAGTATTTTCCATCAGAAATTTTAGCATTAAAAAACTCATCATCATCAGTTTTAACTGTAGTTCCAATAGCGTCTTAGCTCAGTAGGTAAACAACACCCAAACAAACAGCAAATAACCATCGGCTCTTGACAGCAGCTGTCGTTAGCATCGAGCTACGCGGCTAGCGTTTACCCGCGAGTGACAGGATGCGTAGCTGCTTCCGTTGCCGTCATGGTGGCCGTCATCTCCCAGCATCCCCCTGGGGCGTCCGGTGACGTTCGCGCCCAAATGTCGCTCAAACAAAATTTTTCAGAGCAGAACTTGAAAATAAGGTTCGTTTGACTTTGTCGTGGAATTAAAAAAAGGTCAAAAAACTCGTCACATATTAAAGTAATTCCTAAGACTTTGGAGGCTAACGGCTCGCTAACAGCTAACCGGCGTTTCCTCGGAAACCGTTGGCCTCCTTCCGAGATGCGTTCAAGAACCCGGAACTGAAGTTAGTCTTTTTCAATGCCGACGATTTTTTTGCGGTGACGTGACGTCGCAGAGATTTCAATGCGGAAACCGTGAACTGTACCGACACAAGATGCTTTCAACTGTGAAAATAAAACCTCATGTTAACGGCGTGGTGTCGCAGTGTCATGTCTGGGAACGCACCAGAAGACAGGAAGGAAAGAAACATGGCTGCACACAAAAACAGGATGTGTGTTGAGACTCAGGAAAATAAGCCTTTATGCTTGTTTTGAGGTTAAATATCACAACATATAAATACATACATCAACATACAAACATGCTCTGATATGAACAAACTTGGCACAGCTTCTTTCTCCATAAAGTCCGACACTTTAACTGAATCAGAGACACTACAAGGTCTCCTCGTCTCACTGATAAGTAACTAAGAGTCTGTCCACTCATGGGACAGGTTGCAGCGCCTGAGCTAAGCTGCAGGCTTCAGGGATCGGCTGAGTTTGCACCGGTTGTCACAGACGGAGCCGGACAGACAGACGCTCGGCTCGTCGGAGGACGAAGGAGCTGAAGCTCTGTCGACGACACAAAGAAGAAAACACAACACACCACAGGACGCCCACTCTGGACTGGGACCTCCTGCTCCTGCTGAGGGTCCCACCACTCACAAAACCTCAATTATTCATGCTGGAAGAGTCCTGGTAACATTTTCCACCCCGACCTTTTTAAGACCACGCACTGCGCCTCCTCCTGCCTCCAGTGGAGGAGGAGGAGCCAGGGGACACCTGGCGAGCTGGATCAGGACGGACCGAATGTCCTCCGTTACCTCCAGCTCGGACGCCCCGCCCTGCCCGAATCTCTGGAGTGAGTGGACTTGTCGGAGACGCTGCTGTCGTTCCTCCGGTGGCCTTTGAGGGGAGCCAGTGAGTCCTGGGGCGACGGGCGAGGAGTCGCCCTCATGCTCTGAGGCCTCCTCAGCGGCGAGGAGGAGGTGCTGAGGAGGTCGGACGGTCTGGGGGAGGCGACCGCCCTCAGGGAGCCGCTTCTGGTCAGAGCCGGAGAGGCCGGGCGCGGGGAAACGGAGGCGAGGGTCTTGGGGGAGGAGTCAGAGCCGGGAGCAGGAAGTGGAGGGATGACGGGCGTCTGTCTGAAGGAGGAGGAGGCGGTGCTTCTGGCGAAGCCGGGGAGGGGCGCCGGCGAAGGCGGGGGGGCTCTGTGTGAGGGCGTGGTGGGGGCGCTGGCGCTGCCCCCCCTGGCCTGGCCCAGCGCCCTCAGGGTGGAGCGGCACATCTTCTCCTCCGGCTCCGCCCGGGGCCGGGCCGCCGCCCGCCGGAGGGACGGCTTCCTCTGCGGGTCCTGGTTCAGCTCTGGAGCCGGACCGCCCGGAGCCTTCTGGTCCTTGGAGTCCTTGGTGTGGATGCTGGACCGCCGGGACGAGGGCGCGGTGGAAGGCCGGACCGCGGCGAGGCCGGTGGGCGGGGGCGGAGCCCCGCGGCTGCTCCTGGAGATGGGGACCACCCTCCTCATGCCCTGGGTCTCTGAGCTGGTGAGCGTGCGGGTGGGCTTCGTTCTGCCCGCTGAGGGGGGGCCGCGTGCGTCCACAGGCTCCGCCCCCGCGGCTCGAGGCTTGGCGGTCGGTGGGCTCTTGCCGACCGTCCTGGATGCAGCGCCGCGTCCTGTCCGTCCGGCTGACGGATCCGACACCATCTTGTTTTTGCTTTCCTTGCTGCTCACTGGCTGTTCTGGCACCGGGTCGGCTCTCTCATTGGTGGAGCTCTCTGCTGCTCCCACCTGATTGGCCGAGGCGTCCTGAGTGAGGCCCGACGCCTCGCCGGCCGCAGCAGGCTCTGCCGGACGCCACCCGGGCGAGGAGGGCGAGGCGTCGCCATGGGAGACAGGCACGGGTTGGCTGCTGATGGGTTCAGGCACTGCTTTGTCATTGGCTGGTTGATCGTCTGAGGGCGTCTGATTGGCTGCTGCACAGGAAGTCTGCTGGTGGTGGCTGCTGCTGGCGTCGCTCTCGCTCTGGGGGGACGCGTTGTGGAGCGCGTCGCCCTCGCACACCCCCGTCACGCACCACACCACCACCTGTTCGTCTCCGCCCACGTCTGGCGGCGAGGAGGAGCCTTCCGTTCCCAGCATCCCTCTGTGCGGGGCGTGGCCACGCCCTCCGTCCTGCTCTCCTCCGTCTGTGCTGCTCAGGCCGTCTCGCCGCTGGCTGCTGGGCGGGGCTTTGGTGGGGCCGGGTGGGCGGAGCGTCTGGTTGAACGCCTTCAGCTCTGGCACCAGCGTGAGCGTCTCCAACGCCACCGACATCTGTCCTGCCGCGGCCTCGCCGCTCGCACGCCGTCCGCCCGCCAACGGAAACAACGGGTGACGCACCGAGGCCACTCCCTCGCCGCCGTCGGACTGCTGATCGGAGGTAGGTTCGCTGGTAGCTTCCCTGGTGGGCGTGGTTACCTGAGGCTCGCCGTCCCGGCTGAGGTGGGTGGCGGTTGCGTGGTTGGCATTCCCGTCGGGAGGCAGCGATGGCGTCTGGACCGGTGACGCCCTCCCAGAGGGAGGAGCCCCGGCGCTCCTGAGCTTCCAGCTGGCCTGAGCCGTCTCCAGGAAGGAGCTCAGCTCCCGCGCCGCCGCGGCCGACGGCGAGCTGGACGGCGAGTTCCTGGAGCGCCGCAGGCTCCCTGAGCGGCCCAGAGGGCTGAGGGGCGTGTTCATGGGCGAGCGGGGGCGGGGCCTCGGGGCCAGGAGCTCCGCCAGGAGCCCGGCCTCGTCCTGACGCGACACGGCCGCCGACATGTCCGTCTCGCTGCTGCAGCGAGAGCCGAAGGCTCCGCCCACCTGAGGGCGCAGCAGAGCGTCAGCCCAGCGGTTCGTACCTGGCGCGACCCGACCTGCGGTGGCTCCGCCTACTTCCTCGCCGCCGGCCCACGAGTGCCTCTTCTGCTCCTCCAGCTCCTGCAGCCGGCGGCGGCGCGCGGCCTCCTTCACCTCCCGCTCCGTGTTCTCCTTCAGGAGGAGACGCGTCAGTGAGACAGCAGCTCTGCAGCTCCACCTGTGGCCAGCAGGAGGCAGCAGCGCGCTGGCAACAGCCAGGAGAGGTTTGACGTGTGTGTGTGTGTGTGTGTGTGTGTGTGTGTGTGTGTGTGTGTGTGTGTGTGTGTGTACCTTGACAGCGTGTGTGAAGCGCGTGCAGAAGCTGTGGATGACGCTGAAGCACTCGTCCAGCCTGAAGGCGTCTCGGTCCTCGCAGAAGAAGTCGAGGAGCTCGCCGCCCTCCGTCTTCAGCTGCTGGCGCCAGCCGCGCAGCGAGCAGAGCCACACGGCGCCACGCTGACACACACACACACACACACACACACACACACACACACACACACACACACACACACACACAGCTTACTATAATTCAGTTATTTCAAAAGTGGAACACTCTTACTTGGTGTTTTCGACTCGTGTGTGTGTGTGTGTGTGTGTGTGTGAGTGTGTGTGTGTGTGTGTGTGTGTGTGTCACCTGCAGGAAGTCGTCCAGCTGCTGCAGCAGCTCCGCGTCTCCCTGCACGCTCTCCTCCACTGAGCGCGTGCGAGCCGTCAGCCACTTCATCTCGGCGTCCAGCGTTTCCATGGAGATCCTGGTGAGAGGAGGGGTTTACTGCCGGCCTGCGGGGGCCTGAGGGATGCTGGGAGACGCGGCCTCACCTGGCGGCCTCCTGCAGGTGCCTCAGCCTGGCGGGAAACTCCAGCAGCCTGCCGTCCTTCTTCTGCGCTTCCTGTGAATCAGAGACGCGCCGGTGAGCGCTCACCTGAGCCACGAAGTGCAGCAGGTTCATGCCCGGCTTGTTGGCTTTGGTGTCGGCCAGCGACAGGAGCGACGACAGCTTGAAGCCCACCGCGTTCCCGGCGTAGCCGCCCTGCACGCAGACACACCGTCAGCACCGGGGTCAGCGCCGGGGTCAGCGCCGGGGTCAGCGCCGAGGTCAGCGCCGGGGTCAGCGCCGAGCAAGGGGCGGCGCCGCGTCGACACGTCTCACTCACCGCGTTGAGGATGTTGCCGGCCTGCAGCACCAGGTGGAGCACGGCGTGGAGCTCCTCACAGCTCAGCAGCTCTGCAGGAGGAGGAGGAGGAGGAGGAGGAGGAGGAGGAGGAGGAGACATGGTGAGGAACATCTGAAACTCAGCGTTGGATGTGAGGAGGGAAATAATGAGGTGTGACTGGAAGTCCTCACCGGGAGTGTGAACATGTGGAGGTTAGTTAGCGCCGTCACACACACGCTATAAATACTGCAGGTGTTGGAGGGGGGGGGGGGAGTCAGGGGGGAGGAGTCTCACTCTGCTTCAACTCAAACCTCCTGATGTCGTGCTCAGGTCTGAGCGTCTCCCGTTTAAAAAGAAGCCACAGCACAGAGAAAGAGCGGGCGCGGCCTCGTGGGCGGAGCCTACCGTTGGTGGCGGCGCGCAGCACCTTGATGTCCCGCTTCATGGCCTCGCACGCCGCCGCGAACTCCTCCTTCAGGAGCATGGCCTCGATCCGGACGGCGTACCTGCAGGGGGCAGAGGACAGGACAGGAAGTGGGCGTGGCTTGATGTGGTAGAACTGTAGTGGGCGTGGCTTGATGTGGTGTGACTGTAGTGGGCGTGGCTTGATGTGGTGTGACTGTAGTGGGCGTGGCTTGATGTGGTGTGACTGTAGTGGGCGTGGCTTGATGTGGTGTAACTGTAGTGGGCGTGGCTTGATGTGGTGTGACTGTAGTGGGCGTGGCTTGATGTGGTCTGACTGTAGTGGGCGTGGCTTGATGTGGTATAACTGTAGTGGGCGTGGCTTGAAGTGGTCTGATTGTAGTGGGCGTGGCTTGATGTGGTGCAGCTGCAGTGGGCGTGGCTTGAGGAGCCGTGCGCCGGGTCACCTGGGCAGCTGAACCAGCAGGTACATGAAGGAGTCGGCGAGCGGCAGCTTGGCGGCGGCGGCGCCCGGGAACGCCGCCAGCTTGGCCACCTGCAGGAGGAAGCACAGGTCAGCTGACCGGCGGTCCGACCGACGCGGCGGCGTCATGAACTTCCCGCGTCACCTCCTCCGTGTCCGGCAGCAGCTTCAGCAGCTCCCTCAGAGGCTCCGCCCCGAACGCCCCGCTGTTGCCGTGGCGAACGTCCTCCACCAAGGCGTGATTGGACCTGGACAGAGAGCGACCACGTGACCCTCCCTCATGCCGCCATCGCCCTGCTGTTTGGTGATCGTCCCCGCGTGTTGACACAACGTCCCCGCGGCGGGACGTCTCGTCCCAGCGCCGCGTCCCTGAACGCCTCGCTGGGACGCACGCCGGCCTGTGGTCCAATCACGTGTCTCCGTGAAGCGACTCAGCAGGTCAGTCGCCTCCTTCCTCCCGTCTGAAGAAAGGCAAGCAACGGTGGCGCCCCCGTGAGGTCATGTGGTCTCCACCTGTCTGGCCCCTCCCTCTGACCTCCTGAGGCCCCTCCCTCTGACCTCCTGAGGCCCCTCCCCCTGACCCCCCTGACCGTCTGAACACATCACATCGTGTGCGTCCAGGTCGCAAAAGAACACGCCGGCATGGCGCCGCCTGTTTACCCATAACACCCTGGGATGAGGGCGAGGACACACGCCAGCAGCTCGCACACGCACACGCCGACACCTGCCAGGCGCGCTGCCTTCACTGTCATCAAAAACGTGGGGAAACTGAGCCTCCAGGGGCCGAGCGTGTTCCAGTCAGGTTTACCTCTTGAACTGTTTGAGGAAGATCCCCACGTTCATCCCTCGCTTGGCGTCCAGGACGGAGACCTGTGGGCGGAGCAGAGGGGGGGCGGAGTCAGCGCCAGGTCACAGCTCAGCTGGAGACTGTCCACACACACACACACACACACACACACACACCTCCTCCTTGACCTCCCTGAAGGAGCCCCGGGCCTTTCCTCCTCTGGTGGGCGGAGCCACTGCGTCCAACTGGCGCTCGCTCTGACCGAACAGCTCCTCGATGGTCTGGACGTCGATCTGGTGCTGCGTCACGTGACCCTGAGTCCACAGGTTGGCCCGCCCCTTCACCTGCCGCACAGGTGTGTCATGTCAATCATGGAGGTTCGTGGCGGCGAGGCGGCGGCGTGCTGCGACTCTACCTGCTCCTCTGGGATGGTCTTCCAGAAGAAGCTCCTCACCCTCCTCTTCTTCTTCAGCCCCACTCCGGGGTCTCCCAAGCCAGGGAGCAGGGGCGGCATGGGAGGAGGAGGAGGGGGAGGAAGAGGAGGAGGAGGAGGAGGAGGAGGAGGAGGAGGAGGCGGAGCCTGCCCGGCCACGTCCGAGAACCTCGGCGGCGGCGGTCGCCCGGGCGACTCGGCAACGGCGAGCCCGTTGCTGTCGTTGGCTGGAGACACGCTGCCCATCACGTGCATCCCCGCAGCTGATTGGACGGAAGCAGGCGGTGGCGGCGGCGGCGGCGGTGGGCGGGCTCATGGGTAACCATGGCGACGGGCGTGGTGCCGATGATGGCTCATCACATTTGGAGCGTCGGACCAGGACGGCGCTCAGACGAACCTGTCGCACCAGAGACACAGAGCTTCAGGTCAGTCCCTGCTCCCTCCACCGGGGGGCGGCAGACACACGACGTCCAAGATGGCGTCCCAGCAGGACGTAAAGACGCCGATCAATTATTGAACCCAGCGCGAGGAAACACGTCGGAGCGACGCGGCCGCCATGAATTAGAGCTGGAGTCAGAAATAAATTACATACATTCAAAACGCCGCCGACAAAGACGGGCTGTTTACCATCAAATGAGGTCACAGTGTGTGTGTGTGTGTGTGTGTGTGTGTGTGTGTCCCTCTATCTTGGGCGCTCGCTCTTTTCTTTCACTGGACTCCGGTCGCCATGACATCGTCCAATCACGGCCAGCGAGAGTCGAACCGCTGACCCGGTTCACACGCTGCCCTGTGATTGGACGACGGGGGGGCGCCTTGTTGGACGGCTTCCATCCGTGTCACTGACTCCAGAGTCACGTCTCGGTGAACGTAGCTCGTTAGCGTTCAGACTTCCTGCTCCCATGTAGCAGCTAGCAGTGCTAGCCTAGCGATTAGCTCCTCAGAGATGATGTAACAGCTAGCATGCTAGCTGCAGTGCTGAGGGCGGCCTGCAGAAAAACCAACCAACAGGCTACAAACCAACCAAACGTCGACACTCTGAGTTTCGTGCCACACGTGCGCCTCGCTGTGCACCGGCCGGGGGCGCGTGCGGCCTCTGATGCATGCTGGGAAGTGACGGTGAAGCGCAGCCACTCAGAAAAACAACCAGTTAACTGGGCGCCACGGCCGACCCACATGAGGGTCCACATTCCTGCAGCGGCGACCTCGATACAGCGAGAGGAGGCAGCACACACACACACACACACACACACACACACACACACACACACACACACACACGCACACACACACACACACACACA
>JAUESF010019267.1:0-11062 GCA_032274765.1 Malacoctenus tetranemus | reverse complement strand
CCCCCCCCCCCCCCGCCCCCCCCCCCCCCCCCCCCCCCCCCCCCCCCCCCCCCCCCCCCCCCCCCCCCCCCCCCCCACAGGAGATGCTAGGACGTGCAGTTGATACAAAGCAGACGGTGGGATTTTGTGTATGTGTGTGTGTGCGTGTGTGTGTTTTCTAATCCACTTATGTTTGCGCCCTTAGGCGATGGCAGAGTGAAGTTCCAGGAGGGAGCGTTGCATTAGGCTAACCTGCCAGCTAATGCTTTATTCAGGCAGAAAGCCCCGACACAACAAAATCAATCACTCACTCGCGCAGAGATGAAACACATAAATACATCTGGACCAGAGCAGGGTGCCCCGGAATGGGATTACTCCTTTTTTTTTGGTCCCAATCTTGAAATCCATATGTTTCAGGATGAGAGGAAGCCAGGCTGCCCGCTTGTTCCCTCGCCGCTTGAGTTCTGCAGCCATGTTTATCTACCTGGTAAACCGCTCTATCTACCCCCAAAAAGCCCTGAAGAGTGAAGGGATCCAGGAGGCTCGCAAAGTCCCCCCTCCTCCCCCTTCCCCTCCTCCTCCTCGCGGATGCTTCATACCCAGAGGAAACTTTTGGGAGGTGATTAATGAAAAACCTCGACGCCAGTGACGCTGGCCACGCGGGGCCCCTCTCCGACAGGCGACAGCATCCTTTCCGTTCCGATTAACGGGGAGAATCTTTATCGGCAGCTCGCCGGACCTCGGGTGTCACCTTCCAGAGCCGGCCCCCCTCCCCCGCTGGTCCCGGCGTTTGGGCGGCTGGCCCGAGCCTCTGTGACCCCGCGGCCATACTGCCGGACCTGCCTTTGTCATTGTTTTTTTGTTTTGTGGTGGATTGTAATCGGGGCTGACAACACTCGCACTCCCGGAAATGCGAAGCCTTGGAGAGGCCAGACAGGCGACGGGGAGTGCTTAGTCAGTGCTTAGCAAAACGAATCTGTCAGTGCATCTTGGAGAGCTGCATCCGCTTCGGGGGGGGGGGGCAGGGTCAGAGATCGCCCTTTCGGCGGACCTCTTGAATTATGCCATCCCATGTTAATATAAAAAGGGTTCCTCTCAAGAGCAACTGAGTGCCTGAGAGCCCACTTGCTCCGGAGGTCAGAGGGTCAAGAGTTAGGCGACCAGGAAGTATTCCCATTCGTCTGGCCCAGGTGGGCACTGCTGGATACACCTGCCACTGTACGAGTAAAAGCGAGATGGGGGGGGGGTTACATGAAGTGAGGAAGAGCTGATCGGGATATAAAGCTTCCTCTCTCCCTCGGGCTACATTCTCTAGTAGGGCTAAAGTGGATTTCTGGAGAGAATTAGGGCCTCTTAATCTCTTTTGTCATTGTTCCGCAGGACTCAAGCCAGAGACAAAGAGTATTTCAGAAAGAAAGGACTCCAATTTTCCACCTTATTCAATAATGGTGCTCCATGGTTTAATTATTGGGGAACCTAAAAAACAGGGGGAAAAATGAGCCAGCGCCAAGTTACGTGGAACACAAGTGTGAGAAGGAAGGGAATTTCCAATAGATCTTGCAATGTCGAATCATCATCAGCCAATAGGAGAAGTCCCTCCTCCCACAAGCAGCCGGACCTCTTTGAGAGAACCCGCTGTGTAACCCAAGAAGAGAAACTTTCTCCACACCGATTCATCCTGCTGGAGCACCTTTGTATCAGCGTGACAGAACGGTTTCATTTCCACTTGTACTACCTCCACTTCATTGAACCCAGACCACACAATAGACCCTTTCAGCGTTGCCCCCCCCCCCCGACAACCACACAGTAGCCATTTAGTTTGGATAAAGGACCATTGTTTCTTCCAAACACAGCGAAAACGCGTGTCTTTATGAACAATAGTCATCTCGCCTTCCTCTTCTCACGCTTTGATTTCTTTCTCTGAAAGTCTCATGGACAACCTGTCCTTTCCACCCATCTCGTCATGAACACGTTTGGTTTGCATCCGGTCAACAAAGCTTATGAACCAGGAACTGGTTTTATTGAAGGCAACTTCAAGTGAAACACCGACCCCCAAAATGACTCCCGGTGCTGGAGGGCAGCAGCTCTCGCCAATGGCAATTGTGTCAGAATGGGTTGAAATGACCTTCAGTGTCATCAGCTTCAAGGCTGCGAAAGCAACCACTTTCGGACAAAGCAACCATCTTCGAACATGTTTGTTTTACTGTTTACTTTCTTTTGGCGGAACAAGAGGAGGTCTTCATCATCATGTCAACACAATCTCACCGTGAGACGAACAATCGGGTAACACATGACACAGATCTTTGTTGTGTGATCTCATGCAGTCATGCTTTATAGATCCTTCTCACCAGCCCCCCCCATATTGCTGAACCGCATTCAAACAGCTCCTGCTGCCAACTCCGTGACACCTTTGAAAGCATTCCTCCAATCTTTCCGTTCAGTCTTCTTCTTCCTTTCTTTTCTTTTTGTTTCAACCAAATGCCGTGTCTCAGCAGTGATTAGCATGTAGCGTCGAGGCGGGCGTCTTGGAGGCACACCAAGCGCCAAGCCTGTTGGGGGGGCGGGGGGGGGGGGGTGGATGCGATCGGCAGTAATCCTGGATCATCCCGGCCCTGATTGAGGTAAGAGCCAGCCGTGTCTCTGCGCATCGCCCGGCCTGTTTAGCTTCCCAGACACATTAATGCCAGTCATGCGTGAGGGGGGAAACAATCGGGGCCCGCGGACCTAATCCCCACCCGGAGCTGTGTAAATAACTCGGCGCTGCTCGGTGGGGGGTTATGGTAGCAAAGTCACATTTCCGAATATGCGGATACAGTTTGCTTTTTTTCCCCCCTTTTTTGGAATTCATGAATCCTCGCGTCAGGCTGAGGAATCAGTCGGCTGGCATCGGCGAGACGCCTCTTCGGAAAGTCGCCAATTATAATGCAACGCGTGCTGTATCCGAAGCGTGCATGGGTGGGCACATATTGCTCGGGCGTCGGCATGTTTAAGGGTGTCGGTAATTTTTCGCCCCTCCCCCCTACTTTGTCAGCACTCCGCTTTGACAGAGAGCTGGAAGTGAAAGGACAGGGCGATATTACTGGCTGTTTGTTTGGTGCGTCCTGTTCCTCACCACCACCACCACTACCACCACCTCACCCCCCTGTCGCTCTGTCACTCCGGCTCAGCGTCAAGACCCCGCTGACTGAGACGCTCTGACGGCTCCTCTGTCACGTCGGCGGCGCGGCGGGAAGGCTGACGGATAGCGGGGAACGGGCGAGAGGTGCGGGGCCGGTGGGCTGCGAGCAGCAAAAGTGACTCGGAAGCAAAACGAAAAAAAAAAAACAAAAAAGCGAGTATGTGACTATGAAAAAGGGGGAGAAAAATGTCTGTGGGGAGGCAGAGCGACTGTGGCTGCGCGAGCGAGGGAGCAACAAAGAGTCAGCTCCTCCAGTTCTCGCGCAGCTTGAAGTTCTGAGACAAAAATACAGTCGATATTTTTGCCCCAAAAAAAAAAGTCTACCTCTCCTCTCTTATGTGCCTGAAGGTTTCAGCCGAGGGGAGTCAGAGAGAGAACGGAGAGAAAAAGAGAAGGGGGAGGTGGTCAACCGGGCTCCGTGCAGCCAAACAATTAGCAACAACACACTCACACTTCTAATGAGCAGCTGATCCTTGAAGGTAGCCGGCGGCGGCGGAGGGCCTTTTTTTTTTTTGGCGTGGGAGCCGGCGCAGCGACGAGCATGGCGCTGGCTTCATGCCTTATTCATACGGACAGGGTTGCCGGCACAGTGGGATGGCACAACCACGCGTTGGTGGGAAAAACAAAATTAATAAAATGAATAAATAAATAAAGATTGTGTTGCACTCCTTAAACTTGGACGTAAACAATAGGCTTTGAAGGTGCGTTAAACGGGCAAAAAATGCCGAATTGGTGTCGCACGCTCTGCGGGCAGCTGGACAGCCCGCTTGTTCCAACACTCTGACTGAGACTCCGTAAGAAAATCAAGCTGCTAAATTTGGCTGGATTGTGTGTTGTAGCAAGCTGTTTCTATGACCCAAGAGCTCTTTTTTTGAAAAGAACCCAGGAAGTCGCACCACTTCAATTCAAAACACGGAAGTATGTGAAGTGAAGAATTCTCGTGGAACCGGAAAATCGCTTCTATTTTGAAACGCTGTGATGTTTTTATTAAATATAGCACCTACACCGTCTCTTCCTAGTCTCTTAATGGGGATCCAAGGAAACAAGTGTTGGGACACACTGGTCTGGATGGGTTGGTGATCATGGTGGTCACATCGCCATGACAACAAAATATGCAATGTCTCTATATCCATACGAAGATGATAAAATGAAACATTACCAATAGTCAAATACAATTAAATGGAACTAAATGGCCTCTCTGTATTTACGAACATGTGTGACGGACAACAACGGACAATAAGGGTAATGTGCTTTTTTTCCCCCTTTTTTTTAGCATTTATGAACTATGATGCAAATCTGTGTTGATACATATCTGTATCTATTCAGCTCCTCATTTTCTGGTGTTTGATTCACATCCTCACAACCACAAACTCCTCCCACAGGCTCCCCCGCACTGTAGCGCAGGGGCACGAAACGAAGGTCACTGATGACCCACGGTGGACATCCGGCAGAAATATTAGGTAAAAATGGCTAAAACATCACGATGCAGAAAAAAAAATTGTGATAAATACTGGGATGAAACGCAGCTTTGTCACTGTCAGTTTGCTGGCGAGGGGGGGGGAACAAAGGGGGATTTAGCTTCCACGGCTGAAACTCACTCACGCGACCATTCATCAACGGGCTGAAAATGCCAGTGGTTGGGCCAGTCGAGAAAAGGGGGAGGGGGGGGGGCTGGATTTGTTCACGGGGACAAAAAGGGGGAGTTGGATCTGAAGCCCAGAAATCTCAAGCCGTGCCTGAGCAACCGCAGACGAATCGGTGTGGATATGAAATCCAACCCGTCTATTTTAGTTTGCTAAGAGATTTCACAAGATGATTTGCACTTGTTTTTGATCAGCTTGTGTGTCTCCAGTAAACCTGGGAGAACATTTTCAGGATGAAGGACGAGTCATCGAGAGCTAAATAGCAGTAAATGTCAGAAAATGAGTTGCTGCCGTTTCAGGTTTTGTTTGGAAAGTCTGTGCTTTGATTCACAGGTTTATGCGTCTTTTAGATTGTAATTTCTTAAAGAAAAAAATGACTAAGAATGCTGTGAATACATCAAACACTAAGCAGTCAGAAAGTAGCTCAGAATATATGCTCCTTTTTTAAAATAAAGACGTCTTAAAAGGTTTACATCTGGCTGTTACCATCCCGTTTACACTTCACACAGTTAACTGTGCTCTTTTCCACACTTATCTGACCACTTTTTGAAATCGAAAGCTTTCCATCCCTCAGGCCAAGCAATGCGGTCTCATCCATTTTCATGAATCATTTCATTTTGTTTGCATGCTACACTGCTTTATGTGTCAGGACTTCGTCCGACGTCACTCAGGTGTCACATGTGTGGCGCATTGAAGTAAATAGAACTGAAAGTAACTTTAGTGTGTAAATACTGAAGTTTTGATATGAGAATGTCAAATGCTAGCCCTTGCAACCATGTGTGTCAAGATGCGTAGCTGCCACTTGTGCGTCGGCACCAAGATTTTAAGGCGTCACTCTCCGTATGTCTGCTGACGCCTCCAATCACAAGTCACTTGCGAACTCTCCTCAAGGTGGAACGGCGAAGCGGTTCGGAGGCGGTGTCGACGGTCGCCTGGCACGCGCGGCGGCATACTGTTGGTCTGTGGAACCGCCTCGCTTTTTTTTCTCTCGCCCCATTGCTGCTTCGTGTGAGCAGCAAGACCGCACGCTGTGCGGGGCTTTCACATGGCTGCATTTACTCACGGCTGTAAAAAAAAATGGAGAGCCAAAGTGGCCTTGCAGGGGGCAAGAGAGGAAGCCCTCCCCTCTAATTTTTATAGTTGCTGTGAATTCCACCAATTCACAAACAGAAAAGCCAATAAAGACAAGTGAGGACCTATTTTAATTTTTCAATTATTGCTCTAAGGTGCAGGTTTTTTTTCTCCTTTTTTGCATAATGTTCAAAATAAAATTAATCAATCAAACAACATTCAGAGTGCTACACAGAGCATGGATATTTAGAGAAACAAAGAACAATTAAACTACCATCACCAACCGCGAAAAAAAGCCGACACCAACGGACAAATGACGATAAGTATCGTCTGGCTGACTGGCAACAACACAAACAAGAAAGCAGACTGAACACAACAGCTGATTGTGGCCATCTTCCACAGTACAGGACACCTGATTGAAATCAGGTGTCCTGTCCTGTGGAAGGATTCTGTACTGTATATCATCACGTCCCCTCTTACGTCCGCTAGTTCTGTCTACTGTCTATTTAAAAGTAAATAGAGTTTTGTCCCCAAGACAGTGAATGGAGGACCTATCGTGATTCATTGTAAAAGTACATGTTGGTATGAAAATAATCCAGTAATTCAAAACAAAAGACCAAAATAAAGTACATAATCCACAGTGGGCCTGCTGCACTGGGCAGTTTTTCAGGCTCTTTTGATCGTCTTTTCCCTCATCCTGCCGCTACGTGACAGATAGTGCAAAACAATCTACATGGTTTGTAATTAAGACCAGAAAATGCACTTGACATGTAGCGTAATAATCCTCGGCTTAACTGCATGAGACATACTGCATGTAATCCAGTACAGTGTGGGAAATAGCTGGTGACAACACGTGTGCCGCTGCCTGTGCCATCGCAGCAAGAAAGAAAAAAAAGGGGGAAATCTGGGCCCAAAAAGGTGCGATGATGTCAGTTAGGAACAGGTTGTTAAATGAAGCCAGTTCCACAAACAACAGACAAGCATTATATCGAAGAAGAACAACAATACTTTCTCAAATATCAAATTGAAACAATAAAAACTGAGTGAAGACCAACAGGACTTTTAACGCGATTAAAACCAGATTTCAAATGACTTTGTTATCTTGTCTTCTCATATTTCATGCTATATTACCTTCAAATTCACGAATGTGATGATATTATTAGTGTATCAACGTCCCTCTCTCAAGGAATGACTATGGGTGAACATCTGACAGTGACGGTAGAACCGCTGGCCGTCTTCAAACGGACGTGGTTGTGCGCACCTTCCCACGGATCTGGCGTGCAGCGGCGGGGGAGGGCGGGAAGACCGAAAGCCGGAGGATAACGGGCAGCCAGGCTGCTCTGCGTCTTCTTTCATTTTGGCAGCAGGAAGGGGGGGTGGGGGGGGGGGGTGAAAGTGAGGACACTCTGGAGACACCATCCTCCGAGCATAGAGGGATCCGGTTGTACAAATACACCCGCGGGTCCCGGCGGAGGAGCACGTTTCCCCCGGTAGAGCGGCCGACTCTCTAAAGATATTCTGTCGGAATTTACTCAAGCATCAGAAGGGGAGGGGGGGGTGGGTCGGGGGGGTTAGCGGACATGGTAAAAACCGCCCTCGAAAAATCCCTCCGGAGGATAGACAGGAATAAACAAAAAAAACGGACAGCATCAGCGTCGCGGAGCTTCGGGATTTCACCGAGCTTGGGCACGGCCTACTAAGTGACACAACACATTGCTCGGAGCCCCGCGGAACGCCTATAATTAGTGCCTATTGTACATGAGTCATTGAGAAATAGGGTAATCTATTTGCGAACGGGTGGATGTGCCAACTGTTGGCTAGCTCTTCTCGCACACTCCCCTAATAGAAGTGCAGTTAATGAAACATCAACGCAGGCTATAGAGGGGTTTTTCAATAACTTTTTGAGGCGAGGGGAAGGGGGAGGCGGCTGTTAGGGACAAAGTAGCACCAATTTCCTCATTGCACGCTCGCCACTCAATAAAGCGAAGTCTATGATCTGTCAGAGCCGGGGGTGTAATTATCATCAACAAGACTCCAGAAAACTTGGCAATCAGCGGCGCATAAACCGCGAACGACGCCAAAGTCACGTGGCCCGGCGTTCCGTTGCGTTCATTCGCCATAATCACCCCGATTCACCGCCGAGTGTCTCCGCAATCAGCTGCACTTGTGCTGCTGGCTGGAGTAATCAGGCCCATTCCAGGCCCAGTCTGGATAGCCGAGTCTTGGATGCTCAAGGGGGGTGACAAATGTGGAAAACAGGTGGACATGCAAATGGTGCACCGTGCGACAGAATTGTAATAAAACTGGACAAAGACCAGGTGGTGTCTAAGTGGTCTCAGAAATTGGGAGTTCTTGGGATCCTGTATGGCATGACACATGTCATCACCGAGGCGCCAACATCCCGACTTGGCAGCTCCATTACGAGGAAATCCGCACCGACGCGGACGTGGCGCGAACCTGACTGATGTATTTTGCAGCCTCCCGCTTCCTTCGGAAGTGCCAGCCTTGTCTAAGAGGAGTCTGTTGAGGAGAAGACAGCTTACAGTTTATCCGCATGGACACGATGAGTGACACCAGAGACACAAAGGGAGCCGGTGCAGACTGACGGGGGAGCTGCTCAGGAGTGACGTGGGGAATTGTCAGCCGACAACAATCCTGGGAACGATAAACTCCGACTGCTCCAATCGCGTTGCTGGACAGGCGAGCGAGCAAAGGGACGCCCACTAAGAAAAGTTTGAGAGGATCGACCAGAACAACAGCATTGACTCGTTTTTAACCTTCATCTTTTGTGTTGCCATGAGGCACTCTGGTCAGTCGTCAAAGGTGCAATCGCTGATGTTTGGACAAAAACAGCAACACTAGAAAAATATGGTTAGAACCACTGCGCAAGCTTTATGTCAGCCCTTTCAACCTCCAACGGTCTCAAGATACCGTAGTGACTCAGCATTCATGAAGCTCCTGGTATCTGGTTCAAGGCTTAGCGGAGCCACTCGAACAGCAAAACCACACAGGAGACTGGTGGCAGTGGACCCAACTCCTGCACTGGATGGTTGAGTGTGCCAAACTCCCTTGAAATGGGCAGCAGTTGCACCATCATTCATGACAATCAGACCAAGTCACACGAACACTTCATTACTCCAAGGCTGCCAAGCTTGGCCCCACACGATGGGCCCTCGGAGCTGCACGGTGGCAAAGAGGTTCACACTCCGCCTCACGGTGAGAAGGTGCCAGTGTCACACCAGAGTAAGGCTTGTTCTACTTCTAAGTTTGCATGCTTATGTAGGTACTTGGATTTTGACTGGTATTTTTGCTGTTTTTCTGCCAGAGTCCACCCACAAGAAGGTGGTTTGTGGCTTCAAATGGTCCAAAGGTCCGAATGCGTTTTGTATGGTTTTCCCACGAATGGACGTTCAACACTTTTGCCTAATATAAACTGGAATAAGCTCGAGCACCTTTTGACCCGAGTTAATGGAAAGTTACAGAAGATTATGTAAAAAGATGGGTTGCGTCCCAATTCTGTGGTCCACCAACGAGAAAATTAAGCAATCTTGCTGCGTGAGGAGACAGCATAGATACGTGGTGCGCTTGTCACTTGGTGGTTATCTCGTCAATCAAGTCTACCGGGTCAAGTATTCCGGTCTGTGCTACCTCCTGATATGGAGCAACAGGTTCTTCACGTCTCGATGAGCCACAGTTCATTGCTGGCTTCTCTTATGTGCAATCATCTATGAAAAGAAGCTAATGACAATGCATCTCTTTGTCCTCCTCTTGTCTGACTCTTCCGGTGGATTATTTCGCACCCAATTTACCCACGCGTCATCCATTACTCGAAATGCAAATGCCCCCTTATTCAAGCTCCCCGATCAAACTCCGTGCTCGCGCAGCAGTTCCAGTCATTGAGCAAAGAAGCCAATTCCAAGTCCGACCCCCGTTTTAGAGCAATTTACATGTTTTCCCGACGCCACCTTGGCGCAAAAGTAATCAGGATCGACGTGGCTTGGCTCCGCGTTCTTTGTACACGCCGCCAGGGCTGTGTTGGGAGTTAATTGCCTGGAGGTATGACACGGCGCACTCGTGTGAGAGCAACTGCACTTCTTTCTGCGCTCATTTACTCAAGCCTCTATCTTTAATCAGTCACCTGTCAGCATGCTCCAATCAGGACACCTCACCTGCTGTTGTATTCGAAGGTGAGGATGAAGACTCGGATGGAACCACGAAGTCTCAGAGCATATTTCTTTAATACAGTGTATTGGGTGTATTGGGTGTTGTGGATTTTTTTTGCAAGTGTTTGCTGTGTTGCCACAACTCTTCACAGTTTTCCCACAGATGTGGCACACTGAATACTGGCTGCTTGCATGGCAAAGCGGGACTTTCCTTACGCTCCGCCATCGAGTCACACACACACACACACACACACACACACACACACACACACACACACACACACACACACACACACACACACACGAGTGAGCAGCAATGTGCTACTGCGCTTACTTGTTAAACAATTACCCAGGCGGAAGAACAAGTAGTTCTTACCACTATCTGTCATTGAGATATGATCTGAACAGCTGAGTTACTTTGCACTGTATTGCTGTTAATGATAAACATCACCACAAATGACAATGACAAAAGATACTTCAGTCTCGATCCGCACGTCACTGGCGCTCACAGTTGTGCGTGATACCAAATTCAAGTGTGTTTCCAAAGAACCTGCAACTCAAATGTCCATTCGTCCAACAGTGTGAAAGTGGAAGCAGGCAGAATACGAAAAAAACTAAGATCTAAGTGCAATGCCAGTGATTTTTTTTTTTATGTGGCAGATACACAATCAAGATTTTTCTTTTTTATGTCTGGTGAGGTTGTCGTCACACATTGTTAAGATCAATTAGGCCGTCATTAATGGGGAAGTGCTTCTCCTGTCTGAGCCAACAAAAGGGGATATTTCAGCAACACCCTGATTAAAAGTGGAATCTAATTAGCTTCAAAGAGGGATCTGGATTTGATATGCAGAATGAAAAGAAAAAGCGATTGGATAAAAGGGAGTCAACAAGTGGCGGGTGCTTGCAGGTATTTGCAACTGAAGGCTCATGCATCAGTGTGCCGATACATCAGCAGTCGCAGTCAATAAGTAGTGCTGCGTCGTTCTTTATTGCGGCCGCCAAGCTGCTGGGTGGGGGGTGGCGAAGGG
>JAUESF010019266.1:0-11063 GCA_032274765.1 Malacoctenus tetranemus | reverse complement strand
TGTGTGTGTGTTTGTGTGTGTGTGTGTGTGTGTGTGTGTGTGTGTGTGTGTGTGTGTGTGTGTGTGTGTGTATGTGTATGTGTTAGAGCAGGAAAAAGTCCCCTTTCATGCCTAAGATTAGAAGGACTCCAGCCTAATTGGTTAACAAGGTAACAATTCATCAACATCCACCCACATGCACTCACACACACACACACACACACACACACACACACACACAGAAACACACACACACACACACACACACACACACGGATAGAGAGGAAGAGCTGAGTTATCAGGATGACCTCTAAATTCAAAAACTCTGTTTGAGTGTCCGAATCCCCGCTAATGGCCTGAAGAGAGGTCAAAGGTCGGCAGGATGATCCTGCGGGGGTCATGTGACTGGTCAAGAGTGGGAGCGCTGATGGACGGGCTGATCCACAGAGAGGTCAGCCACCTTTCTAATCCGAAGCAGCTCTGCTCCGTCAGAACTGCTGGAAACAAATTGGTGGAAATTCAAACCATCAGCGCCGGCAGAATCGCTCCGTGAGGCTCTTATCTGCAACAATGTCACAATTTGTGTTCTTAACGATTCACACGTGAAACCAGATCTTAAAAGAATAAACTCCCAGTCGTTAAAAGTATCCACATGTACTAGTACCATCCTACATCAACACACACTCAGACACACACACACACACACACACTGCAATGAGCAGAAAACCCTGAGAAATCATGTCAAACAATTTTCCCATTTGCTGAGCTAAAATTGCATGCGAGCCTTCCTGGGTGACTTGCTAACTGCTGCTGTTCGGCTGGAAGTGGGCTGTGCAGTGTTTCTGTCAGGGGACGTGGGACATGCTCAGTAATTTCCCCCCCCCGATCCCACAGGACGAGCTGCTGTTTGGGTCCAACTCGGATCACATCTGCCTCCGCGGAGATACTCTCGTGACACGGCTCGATTCGGTCACGTGATCCATTGATCTCCAGCGTGTTTGATGTTTATTTGATGGAGCTGGAGCTTGTGTGTCTTTGGCACCTCATCACTGGGAACTGTTTGATTCTTGTGGCTCTAAATTTGTTGACAGGCAGCATTAACTTGGTCATGCTTGGTCATGTATGAACAGAGTGGTGACTGACCAGTGGAAGTTTGTGTGCGTGTGTGTGTGCATGTGTGTGTGTGAGTGTGTGTGTGTTTCACAGGGAAACATAAAGATGTGACAACCTTGCCAAGTGTTATGATTTCACGTTCTGTTGCAATGTCTGGTATTCATTTTGTTTACATCCTTTGCATGTGTGCGAATCATGTGAGCTTTGTGCGCCGGCATGAGCTTGGCCTGCGTGCGCGCGCGCGTGTGTGTGTGTGTGCGTGTGGGAACTGCCCCGTGCAGATGGATCTGCTTTTGGTTACAGGAGCCCTGAGTTATTTCGGCACTGCAGATGAATACCTGCTGCCTGCAGCCAGAACAGGACATGTTTTACATCAGGCTGGACTCAGAGACTAAGTGGAGGTCTCCTCAATATAGGAAACAGAAAGCACAGCTTTGCTTTATTGCAGAATGTACATTTAATATGTCTCCAGGTGTGCGACTCTCAGCCCGGCTTGTATTTCTCTAGTGAACTGATGTGTTACTACTGTGTGTAGCTGTCGTTTGTAATACCGAATGTATTCAAGTCGAGGCTGACTGTCGAGGGAACCGGGACCAACTCAACAGATGGGATTCAGTTTGACACCAGCGAGCTTTGGAGGTCCAACGTAACTTTCTCTTTGCATGGCGCCGACCGGCTGGTGGCTGGTGCAAAACTTTGAGAAGTCTGAACGATTTTGCCGTCAAACTTCCAAGAAATTGTTTAAACGAAAGACATTAAAATGTTATTGAGGCCTGTCAGCTCGATAGAAGTTTTTGTTGGGTTGATCTAACAAAGAGCCCGTTTTCCACATATGAATTTAAAAGTTATCGACCTTTTTTTTGTCCTTCAATTGATTTATATATTGAAAACAAAGGAAGGACTCAAGCTCCAAATCTACCTCGACTTATTTTATATGTGGTTTAAAGATAAAGGTTTGGTGATATTATTGCACAAACTTGTACAATCACAGTCTGTAAGATCTTGTTAATTTCACATCAGTCAAAATTTATACACTTTAAGAAAATATGACGATAAAAAGGGTCTAAAAGTGTCAACAGTGTCGTCAAAACAGGACTAAATACAAGCTTTCTGAGTTTATGAGTAAGTAAATGATTTAAGGAATGAATGAACTATGAACTTATGTTTTAGCAATTGAAATAAACACAAACCAGGGTGACTATCGACCTGGCACGGCCTTTTAAACCATCAATGAATATTCAATATAAAATATTTGGTGTTTCTCTTATTGACACCCTGTTTAGTGCACGTGCAGCACACCCTCACACGCGCAGGCTTGTTTATAGAGCGAGTCGCACCAGGAGCCTCGTCTTCCAAGTAAGGCAGTGTGTGATAGAACCGCTCCCCTCCTCCACTGCTGTTCTCTGGGCTTGTCTCAGCACCAGAGAAGGCCAGGAATGTTCAGCCCCGCACGGGCTGAACAAACGCCTCGGTCCTCCTCCTCCTCCTCCTCCTCCTCCTCCGCTCGTCTCCTATTATTTCAGTTTTACTTCGTTTGTCTTTATTCTCTTTCTCCAGCTGCTTCTGTGTGTGAAGCTGCCGCGAGAGCTGCATTCTTGTCCTTCGCAGCACCTGTGAGTTAAAAAAAAATACACAAGAAACCCACAAAAAACAGTCGGTGGGAAACGTTGAGAGCACTGCAGCAATTATCTCATAAAGTTTTAATGAGATGAAGAACGGCTGAGTGGTCGCAGCATTACAACTCTTTGGTCTCCAGGTTGTTTGATTGTGTTGCCTCGACACTCACTTAAAGGTGCAGGACTCTTTCTATGAGCCAGCGCTCAGCGATCGTCTCATTCGGTGACACTTTGCCAAGAGAGATCAGCTCAGCGTTTATGGAGTAAAGCGATCCTAATTGTTCCCAGATGGAAGCCGCAATTTGCGGATTTAACGCCACTCGCGCGTCTTTACGGGGTGACTTACTCAGGTTAAACATGGACGCCACTGTGGGAAATTGAGCGGAGCGGAGCGCGGCGTAATTCGATGACGAGCCGGGATCGCGTCGAGGCTGCTCCTCCAACATGTGGCGTCCTCGCAGTGATTGTAATGAGGAGCATTAGCGCACGTCAGATTCTCATCAGCGCACCGAAAGAGAAGGAAAATGTGCTGGGTAACTTCTGTTGTTACTGCACATAGTTTGAAATAGAGCCCAGATGTTTGTGTGAGAGTTCGTCAGCATGTTAAGAGCATTCACAACGTTGAGAAATATTTACTGTTGGGACACTCAGCC
The DNA here is from genome assembly GCA_032274765.1 of Malacoctenus tetranemus. Classification (NCBI taxonomy): domain Eukaryota; kingdom Metazoa; phylum Chordata; class Actinopteri; order Blenniiformes; family Labrisomidae; genus Malacoctenus; species Malacoctenus tetranemus. The sequence continues at coordinate 7,702 of JAUESF010019266.1, read as the reverse complement.
AGGATCTCATCGGATGTCATTTAGACTAATTAGACGAGCCGAGCTGAAGACTCAACCAGCCAAACGCCCCAAAACCTCGAACGAAGTGTAAACACGGAGCGACGTGACGCAACGTGATGGCTCACCATCACGGTGAAGCTGGTGTTTCACTACAAATGGCCCAGAAATTACTCGGCAATTTGGATTTCCTGTCGTTCTCTGAAGCAAAACAACCGGGTCGCAGGGATTCGCTCCGTGTTTTCTCTCTTCTACCCAATCAAATGGTGAAGCCGGCATGATGCAGTGGTTCTCCAGTTCTTTTTAGTTTTCCCTTTAGAACAGAAAGCAGAGAGGGAAAAACAAGAAAGAAGCATGAAAAATAAAAAGATGAAGGAACTGGAAGTTCACCAAAACTTGGAGTGCTTTCTATAAATCATCTCCATAAACAGGCTGAATTTTAGACGAACAGAATAAAACTACAGTCTCAATAGACCTGATGGATCAAACATACGTTAAAGTTATTCATTTCATTAAAGCGGTGAACTTCTTTCTATGTGGTTGATAAATATGATCTATGTCTCCGGAGACGCCGGTGGTTCCTTATCTCTTCCTACTTGAACCCCACTCAGTCAGACACGAGTTCCAGAAAGGCTTCGTTTGATGTTTGGAGCTCCAAAACAAAACCCAGTGAAGCCAAAAAGTGTGATTGTACTGGAAACGTATGATTACCTGAAACCTGTCAGCTCCTCTAAGTTCGTACAGGAGCCTGAACTTCACGTGTTACGGTGGAAACACGAGACGAGAAGCAAACGAGCCCGGCGAAGCTGAACTGGAGCTCTCTGCTTTGCCTCCCACTGAAACCCATATCAACGTGGAAGGAAGCATCCTCTCTGCTCCCCCACAGCTGAGCAGATAACTGAGGAGGAACTGTGCCGTCCAGCCACCGACTGCAGCTTCCAGGAATAAAACCACCAAGAGCTCCTGTGAGAAATTCCTGAAATCGCTGCTCTCAACAGAAGGGTCCAACATCGGCCGTGTCTGGAGTTTATCTCCACGCTGCGGTTCTACTTGTTTTTGTGTATCGAAAAGAAATACGTGTTTGCATGAAGAGGAGAAAGTTGGGGTCACGGAGTGAGACAAACCCCCCCCCCCCCCCCAATCGTTGGGGTTCCCTTGAGGCCCGTGAGACGGTCCAGCGGTGGTGGGAGGTTATGGCAGGAATGCGATGTCGTTCTGTACATGACGCTGACCAGATGTCAGTGCGATCTTCGGCTTCCTGCTACATGGAAGAATAGATTCGTTGGAATCGGTTACAGCTGCTGCTGACGGACGGCGCGGGAGGCTCGGCGGTGACGGGCACGTCTCTGCCCCCGTGTGGCGACGTGCCGATCCTGTCGTCCTGCGACACAAAAAGAAAAACACTCGAAAATGTCCGTAAATAGAGGAGGCGTTCGCAGTTTTGGGTGGATGTGAGAGATCAAGTCTGGGACATGAAGTCTCAGATTGTATCACTTAATCTTCTGGGGTCTGCGTAAATATCTGCTTCCCTCTGCTGCTGAGGAGTGAAGGGTGATAAGATCAAACCCCCCCCGGAGAAGCTTCAAAATGGACCTTTTGCGACAGACACTCTGGCTGGACGTCTGTGCAAACATCAACCAGAACAACAAAGATGGACGTTGCTCTTAAACGCGCCGTCCCGTCCTGCGACACTTCCCGTCCTCCTCAGCCGTGATTCTGCCGCTCTCCCCATTGTTTCCTAATCGCGTTTCAATTATGCAACAACTCTTCGCGCTCACCCTGGAGTTTACATCGGGACTGTTTATATTAACGACGGGCCGTCTGGTCCCTCGCTGGCTGAGGCCCTCACTCTCCAGTTCAAACATTACTCATCGCTTCCTCTCCGCAGCTCATCGCCACTCCGGCCCGGCATATCGGGTGATGTCAGGCCCGCCGAGCGGAGTGTTGTTGAGACACCGGACCTTTTGGGGGGGGGGAAAGGCTTGACCTGGTGTAATCCCAAGCACCTGGCTTCTAACACCGGGCACCAAAATACTTGGGTGCACCTAATAAAGGCCTGTGAATGTGTCTGTGCGTGCGATGCCATGAATCGCGGGAGCTGCGCCCGCCGTCCTCCGCTCCGCCTCGGATCCTGTCACGGTCCAGACTTTTGTGTTTCTCACAGCTCGAGCCTCCGTAAACACTCTCTAACAACTCAGTCACGTACACACAATTATGACAGCTCGCCGCTTCGTGCAGCGTCCGGCAGATGAAAACAACCTGCCAGCAAACGTCGGCTTGATTTTTCACAGTTTGGAGCGGCCTCGGCACTGCCGTCCAGGCCGCGCTCGCGCTCGGGTAAACACTTTTTCAGAGACAAACGAGCGCGTCTGCTGCAGCGTTTGACCGGACTCTAAACGCTTCCTCCGAAGCGCGGTGACTCACAGTCACTCGATATCAGCGGTTCGTCCCCAGAGGGCCTCCTTCCTCTCATCAGTCACTTTGCTGATCACACTGTTAGAGCGGAGGAGGATTTTCTTGTTTTTCTCATCACAGTGTTGAATACAAGCTCACTGTGTGGTGGTGAGACAGTTTACAGAGACTGTTTGAACGTAGAGTTTGGAGAAAAAAGAGGCCGGTCACGTTGATCAAAACGTGCCGACAGATTGTTCTAAACAGTAGAATTAGGAGTCAGGAAATATTGGAGAGTATGAATGGAAATCACTTTAAAGTGAATGTTCAAGAAAGAAAAAGAGTGAAAATTTCGGATTAGAACTGCACAAATCGTATCAATAAAATAATATGTGACATTAGAGAATTCCGGTCTCTTAAATGTTGAACAAACTTTGCCAAGAAGCATCTAGTTGTATGTAATTCCAGTTCATCTCTTTGTTGCATGTTTCTGATGTGATTCTTGTGTCGTCTGTAGTTGTCTTGATGTTCGAAGTCATTCCATCTCCTGCTCACGAGCTAATCTCAGATCGCACCTTTCTGCAGAAATGGGCCTTGACGAGATGAGATCCTCTTCAGATCAGACAGCCACCGCAGCCGCAGACTCTTTTCTGTGTCGGGTGTCGGCTGCGTCTGTTGTTTGGGTTTACGACAGTGCGTAACGACTGCAGGAGGGAAACAAAGAGAGAAAAACGGCCCTGATCTACCTGCAGGTTTCTGCTGTGTGTTTAGAGATCCAGCAGGTGACAGAGGTCCTCTCATTGTGGTGTCCGTGTGCAGGTTTGATTCCCTTGCATGTGGAAACAACACACGAGTTAAGATTTGCACTGAAGCAAGTGCTGAAAATGACAAAAAGCAACTTTCAAAGTAAGACAGAGAGCAACAGGTCGATGAAAGATCACGACTCCACCAACAGCTGCAGTCCACAGACGATATACAAGCATTCAATCGGCCTTCGCTCCCTTTGTGCATCGCCAAAAACCATGTAAACCCGGCACCAGGAGCCCTCATTGCTCCACGCCAGCAGTGGCGTCATAATAAACCACACATGTTCTCCTTTCTCAGACTCCATATTCCTTTTTCCTCTGTTTGTCTTCTGACACTAATCTGATCCAGAGCAGGTGTGCCCCACGTTTCCTGTGGCAACAATTAAGCGGCCGTAAGTGGCGAGGTGCGACGGAGCGAGTGAGTGAGAGGTGTTAGAGAGCAGGAACGGGGAAACGGCCACACATGTGCACAGCGCCGCGAGCAGACACGAACAAGTGCACTGGGACTGGGCGTGTGGAGCCTGGAGACGCGCCGTCCTGAGAACGCAGCCCGTGGTTCCCATGGCTTTTTTTTTTAGGGGGGAGCCACATATTGATCCAGTTAGCGCGTTCGATGGAGCGAAACAAGAGGATAAACAATGAATTGTAGTGGAAGTGGGATTAAGGCTAATGTAGCGAGTCAATGTGAGGTTGAGCAAGCTGGAGAGGTCGACGATGAGCAACATCGCAGCCGTGTGTGTGCGTGTGTGTGTGTGTGTGTGTGTGTGTGTGTGTGTGTGAGAGAGAATGTGAGGCAGACAGAAATATGTGTGTCGCTGTTTACTCTCTGACCCAATCCTGCCGAGTCAGTCCAAAGCCCCTGACAGGCTTTTGGCCGGGCGCCTCACACGTGAGCCGAGCAACAGCTGGAAGATGGAGGGAGAGGGAGAAAAAAAATAAGAAAAGGAAAAAAGAAAAAAAAAAGGGGAAGAGAGGAGCAGAGGAAGACAGAGCCAAGGCAGTGCAGGCCAGTTCCCAGGCTCTGGCCTCTGGAGACCCCAGAGGAGAGGAAGCAGGGCGGGCGGTGGGGGGACGGAGGAGGGGGTGGCGCGGGGGAGTGATGGCTGAGGCCAGCTGCATTCATGTCCTACTGCCTGCCAGGAGTTCTGCAGAGCTGACGGCCGCTCAGCTCAGAGACCTTTTCTTGTTCCTCACGAGATCAAAGTGAAGCTGAAGGTGTTTTTAGTGTTTAAGTATGAGGAGCAGAAAGGCCACAAGTTTGGGAACAAGGTGGCTTCATTCGACAACAGTCAACAGATAAAAATCACAGCTGTATTTTGTGCTTTTTCTTGTCTTTCAACTCTTTAGTCGATGGTTCTCTCATGGTTCTTGCATCAGAGTTCCACCTAACTCGTCAAATAAGTGTCAATGTTTCCTCACGTGTGCTTGAAACAAGTGTTTTTCTCTGTTAACGATTGATAAAGTGACACGATGTGAACGTGACCTGGTTCCTTCTGCTGCCCCCAAAATAACAAACAAGGCCTCAGGTCGGGTTCAGTGCGGCTGTACAAACCTTTGCTTCTTCCAAGTGTTTTTCCTTTCCCGATGATGGCCCATTTATTTTTATGCTTCTCTTCATCCTCAGGGCTGCGGGACCTCGTGTGGAAAATGTGACTGCAGTGGGGTAAAAGGAGTAAAGGTGAGACTTTCCCTCGTCCTGAACAAACACACATCCTCCGTCCCTGTGCGTTGCCAGGCGTTCGGGGTCGATTGGGGTTGATTTAAAGCGCAGAGTTTGTAGGTTCCCCAGCGAGCTGTGACGGGTGACGGCGCTGCCGGCGTCCTCGCTGACCGGGTCAGCTCGGTGGGACGGGACGGGACGGGACGGGACGGGATGGGGAGGTGGGCCCGGGTGGAAAACGTGGGTCCCCGGGACCTCAGTCACAGAACAGAAACCAGGACGGGAACGCAGATCAGATTGAATCAGAGCGCGTCAGGTCACGCAGCTGCACCGAAAGGGCTGTTTTTTTCTCCCCCCCCCCCCTCAAGATGAACGAGTTGTGCGGACTCATCGGCTGCTGTGATCTCTGGAGCTGTCCACACTCCATCATTAGCCGACTCACATGCAAAGCTTTCATGAGATGGCTCGGAAAATATGGTGTGGAGTCCACCATTTTTCTACAGATTACTGTTTATATATTAAAAGATTTTTTTTTACCTTTCATAGGAGAAATATTGAATTTCCCATTGTCATTAAACCTAAAAAAACAAACAAAACTAACAATAAAATCGTTTTTTTCTTCTAATTTCCTGATTTTGTTTCTGTATTTAATGTTCTTGCAAAAAAACAAAGCAAATTATAAAGGTTTTGACAAAAAAAAGGTAAAATAAATGCAGGTAAATGGTCAGAAAAGTCATTTATTCAGCTACTTTTTTGTGTTTACAAAATCAAAACAGAACCATTTTTCACTGGTTCGTTCCCTCCAGCTCCTGTGATTGGAGCTTAAAACGGGCTCGGTTTAATCATATGACTGTATGGTGGTTTGTGTCTGCTCGCAGACAGTTCGGTCTTTTGTGACTCATTTTAACAGCAGCAGTAGCCAAAACCTGCTTGAAAACAACAGCTGTATTGACTGTGTTCGGTGGAGCTCGTCCAATCGCTGCAGATTAAAAAAAAAAAAAAAGGCGCCTCTGTGTTCCCGGAGCCGTCAAAAGGCTCCAAACAGGCTTCCCTAAGTCTCATCTGAGCCTAATTTTTCCAGTGAAATTAATTCCCCCCGCGTTGCACAACAGCAGTTGTCGTGACGACCTCCAAATTGTTCCCGAAAGTTTTAACATGCAAAGTTTGTCCTGACTGATGTGAGGCAGGTGTTGTGGTCTGGGAATGGAAATCAGGCTTCCAACTGAAGTCACACTGGGACTGTCTGACAGGACGCCACCCGCCTGTGTGAGGCGCTGCTGCCCTCTAGTGGTGAACAATAAACTCTATCTGGGTCAGTTTAAGGACACAGGCAGGAAAAATGTTGAATTCTGCTCACACTTTGAAGATTTTTGATCGAAATACTATCGTTCAGGAACACGTATACTTATTTAATATCTCACATTTTGATTATTTAAAATTTTCTTTGAATTATGTGATTTTTTTTGTCCTTTTTTTCACCTAAATCATTGAATTGAGTTTTAAAGGAAAACATTTTCTCACACTTCGCTCATGAAAAGTGACTGTTTGTTGCAGGGTGAGCGCGGATTTCCCGGGATTCAAGGCAACATGGGGTTCCCGGGGATGCAGGGACATGAAGGGCCCCCAGGGCCCATTGGCCCTAAGGTGAGTCCACTAATGATCAGCAATAATCTAATGTAATAGGATACATCTGGGGTTTATTCTTTAAGCCATGATGTTTTAAGCCAATTTCTGTCTGTTAAGAATCATAGGAGATGAAGAAAAACAGTTTTATGCTTTAAATGAATGAATATTCAGTTTGACTCTGTTGTATTTCGTCTGTTGATGCTGATGATGTTTTGTCTCCCAGGGAAGCACAGGTGACACAGGGTCCACTGGCATCAAAGGAGTGCGAGTAAGTGACTGAGATGACACACGGTCTCCAATCCGATGCTTGTACCAGAGCTGATCGGCTGTGAGTATTAACCTGACATTCGTCTCATCTCTCAGGGTCCTCCAGGTCTGCCAGGTTTCCCAGGGAATCCAGGACTCCCAGTAAGTCTGAGATCTGCCTTCATGCTGCAAAACATTTTGTCACATGAAAGCTTTGTTGGATGAAAGTCTGTTCATCATTTAGCAATTCATGCTGACACAATAGTTTAGTTCTGTCAGCAGGAAGAGTGACTCTGTCACTTTGTCTCTGGTAATTGTCCTCAAACGCTCCATCTGTGTGCTCCCACTCGCAGGGCATCAATGGAAACGACGGCCCACCTGGCTTGCCTGGAATACCAGGATGCAACGGGACGAAGGTGGGCCAACGCGCTGGGAAACTGGCTTGATCCCATCTGTGCGATCGCCTGTTTGGACCATCTGACTCTGTCGCTTGTGTGTTTCAGGGAGACAGAGGAAGAGACGGCTCCGCTGGCTTCCCGGGCCTCCAGGGTCCTCCTGTAAGGAGCCACAGAAAGATTCACAGAAAGAGTCTTTACTGAACAATACTCAAATCACCCAGTCTCACAAATACTCACCTTTAATTGAAGAGTGGCGACTTAAACGTGTCTTCCTTCTTCTCAGGGCATCCCGGGAGTTCCTGGAATCAAGGTCAGCTGCAACTCATGAAGTTGTTGAATACTGCTCGCTGGGAACAAACACACAACTATGAAGACAAAAACACTTCAGCAACTCATTAAACTCTTCTTTGTATTCTCTTCCAGGGTGACCCAGGCGGTTTGATTGGGATCGCCCCCCTGAAAGGAGAAAGAGGATTCCCTGGTATACCTGGACAATCAGTACGTAGTGTGTGTGTGTGTGTGTGTGTGTGTGTGTGTGTGTGTGTGTGTGTGTGTGTGTGTGTGTGTGTGTGTGTGTG
>JAUESF010019264.1:0-11067 GCA_032274765.1 Malacoctenus tetranemus | reverse complement strand
ACACACACACACACACACACACACACACACACACACACACACACACACACACACACACACACACACACAGCCAATTTAGAGTTTCCAATTAACCTAACAAGCATCTCCTTGGATTATGGAGGGAAGCCGAATCCTCTGGAGAAAGCGACGCGGGCGACAGGGAGACAAACATGTAAAGAGCACCAGGTGGAGTTTCCTGATGCTTCCTGCACCGCCCTCACCACTGCACCACCACGCTGTCCATCACGCTCCGAACACCTGCAGCCGTGCTGCCGCGGGTTTGATCCGGGGATTAAAACGGTTTAGTCTGATCAATGGGAATCGTGTTTGGGAACTCCTCTTTGCCTCCGCAGAAAGTACGCAGTTTAGCTGGAAACCTCAGGAAACATCATCATCTGTGGTGCGTTTTATTGTACTCGGAGAGAAAAAACAGACTACAGAAAGCAGTGACAAGTGACTTTCACAAGGGACGTTTTAGTGTATTTGTATCGAGTCGTTTCACTGATATTAAAGCTCGAACACACGCAGTATCCAAACCGCAGTAACTCAGATGAAGACGTCTGAATTCACACCTGAACAGGTCCTGTTGGGCTGTGAAACACACAGCGACGCCTCTCTGACTACAGGACGACCTTCAGGTGCCCTTCAGGCCACCTTCTATGGCCGCCCCTGCTTCCTGCCAGGACTGTCGCTCGCCCGCGTATATAAAGTACAAGTTAATTATACAGTTAAAGCGATCTGATGCTTTGGAGAGTTGGTGTGCAGATCGGACTCGTTGGCTCTCCTGCAGCAGTGAAAGGAGGCAGAGCAACTCCTCTAAAAAAAAGGACGTTAATCACCTCAAATGTGAATAATTTAGACCGACACATTTGTTCTCGCGTATCTGCTGACAGAGGCAGCAAAGCAACAACCACAGCGCCCAATCAGCAAGAAGTTTCCCAGCCAACGGTCAGTAAGTGACCGCAACTTTAACGCTGCACACGGTGGTTTGTTTACACTAACACAAAACTGGACTCCAGCATGAATCCCGGTGCTCTGACGCCGATTACCTGCAGCTTTCCTGCATGTTTACGTACCGAAGAAAACACGTCTCATCTGGCAAAACACAAACAACGCCGGCGCCGCAGTCGCACACGCGGCGCGGAGGACGGGCGAGAGAGGTGTGAGCCCAGGAAGGGAGGCAGCAGACGGCATTACACCTTCACTTCCTATTATTCCACCTGTAACGCAACAACACACACCTGGGACCGTGCCGCTCTCATTTTCAGGAGCTGGCTGAGGGAGGATGACAGACGAGAGATTTTGCGCTCCCTGAGGAAATTTGTCACGCGCGCGTTGCAACATTGAATTAATATGAAAATACAGAGTGACACCGCCTTTATTGCTCGCCGGCTCGCACGCTGCTATTTTAACATCAGCCATCCGTCAGCCGCACAAACAACAACAAGTTTGTTGGAGCACTAAGTGTGCTCAAAGGAGACGCCGCACTTTCTGCCGTCTTCAGGCAAAGAGGCAGCCGTTGAGAGCGAGTGCGTTCATCAGGGACCGGCGCAGACGTGGCGAGGCGGCGGCGAGGCGGCGCGTTGTGTGAAAAGCAAAGCAAATGTGGCGCGCTGAGCCGAAGAACAAGAGCGGAAACCTGAACACCTGGACTGTTTGTTCGCGCGTCGCTCAGAGGCAAATACAGTTACTGCTGAGAACAAGATGTGAAAGACATCAATGGCGACAATGACATCGCTCCGTCTGAGTAAAGTGAACAGGTTCGCTGTTTAAATGTGAGAGTACAGAGGAGAGAGAAGCCAAGAGGTGACAGGAGGAAACTACAAGGAGGAAGAACACGACGCATCCAGTGACATCTGCAGGTTAAAGCCAACACAGAGTCACGAGTCACTCCATCAGTGTGTGGTGAGATGGGACACGTGATCTGAGCCACACTGCGTGGTCAGTCTGAAGACTGATTCAAGTTCAGCTGAAGGTCATCAGTTAGTGGGAGGAAGATGCTCTATAATCTGAATGCTAGCTTCCCTCGAAAGAAACAGATGGCGAGAACAAAACCAACAAAGCAGCTGAGAGGTTAAACGGGACGGTTACCACAACAGAGTCGATAGTGAGTCCTGGCTTCCGACGAGTCACCGAGTATAAACCGGTGGAAAAAGGCCCAGCAGTGACAGCTGTAACCAGGAAGCGTCTCGCAGCGCCGCCGAGCTGTCGCTCGCAGATGAAGCCGCGGGGAAGCGGTCCCCGAGGAATCAGCCGCCGTCACAACCCATCAATCAGGATCCACACGAGTAGCGCGGGACAGGATGCAGCAGAAAACCAGCCCAGACACTCGCGCCCTGCGTCGGAGGATCACACGGGAGCCCGGGACGCCACGGCGCGGCGTCGGAGAAGCGAGGAGCATGGCCAGCTCCGTCCTGGAAGCTGGTCCTCAAGCCGAGGAGCGGCAGGACGCCATGTTGGATCCACCGTGTCTGAAACTCTCACCGCGTGTTGTGAGTGAAGACTTAAACTAACACAGAAAGTCCAATGAAGCGGAGAGACGTCCTCCACCTCAGCAGCAGTGTGACCTTCAGACGGCTTCTGTTGCCCTTTGGTGTGTGTTCAGCTCTGATTGGTTGGTGGCTACATCCTCGCAACTCCTAAAATAACCTCTGAACAAACACTCTCATACAGCGCGCGTGGAGGCTCATTTCCTCCTTTTTCTGGTGGTCTTTAATCTGATTCTGCTGCTCAGCGAGGAAGAAATGACTGCAGCACGTTTATTTGTGCGCCTGCACGTGAAGGAACCGGATAAATATCACAAACTTGATCTTTTGCTTCTTTGAAGCTAATGAACAATCAGCACATCCACCATTCCCTTTAATGTGCCACATCTGAGACGGCGACAAACAGCAAAAGCGGTGTTTTGTCGAGCCGCGTGATGATCTGTGAAGCTGTAATGAAACACACGGCGATGTACACCGCTGTCACAGCCAATAGCTGCTCTGTCATGGAAGCCAACATCACTTCAAAGGCCGGCAGCATTCGCGCCGGGCTTTGCCGCAGGAGATGCGGCGATGCCGCGTTAACATCAAACCCAGCGAAGTCAGAAGATCGAGACAAACTGCAGCTCAACAACTCAACAACACAAACAAGCATCGCAGCAAATCAGACAGAAACGCCTGCAAACATCACATTTTCAGGTCATTTCCTGCGCGTTCCCCGGCTGCGGGACTGAGCGTCACACCGATCTTCCTACCTTGTCCGTCGGCGCCTCTCAGGTGGTCTTGCCGTCCGTTCCAGCGACAGATTTTGCCCATTTTCACGTCCAGTCCCAGCAAAAGTTCCCGTTCACGCAAAACCACCGAGCGCTGCAGCACATGTCCCCGGCCCGTCGGTGGCGCTGTCGTCCTGCAACAACACGGAGGAGACAAATGAAGCAAACTGGAAACTGCGCATAGAGACACAGATTATGAGAGCAGGGACTTTGGCGTCATCGTTTTCAGCATCCACACCGAAATTCAAACATTTTCCTGACGTTTGTTTTGCCTCCGAGACGCGTTTCACAGTAAAATGAACCGCGAGCGGAGACGTTCCTCCTCTTCTGTGCCTGAACTCCGACCTGGCGCTCAGCTCTTGAGCATTTCTGAGTGTTTGGAAGCGATGGAGTAAAGCTTAAGGTTTTGCAGTGTTTGTAGAAATATGCAGAAGTTGGTATTTGAAAACCTGTCAGACTTTGGATAAGCAGCTGATTAACATGCACCTCGTCGTTTCTCTGTTTCCTGCTTCTTCCCTCCTCAGGAGTGAAACTTTCCTCCTCCAGTGCTGCTCGCTCGCATTAAAGATCACTTCTGCACTGCTGCTAATTTTCCTTTATTTTTCTTATTTGCTGAGTTTGAAAGACCCTTCTTCTAAAGACCAGCGTGCCCGAGTGTATTGACAGGCTGACCTTCGGCTCGGCAGATAATGGGAGTGAAAGCCGAGTAAACAGCTTTCTGCTTTTCGGTTTGCCCGCAGAGACTCGGCTGCTTTTTTTCAGGCCAGAAGAAGAAGATAAATGAAAGTGAGGCGGTTGAAATCTCCACAAAAACACGCAGGGGGAGAGAAAAGGGAGGAGGAGGAGGAGGAAGACAGGCGTGTGTCTGCGCCGCCTCCTCTTCCTCAGACTCGTCCTCCTCACTTAGCCGAGATCACACAAGTGGAGAATCGTCTGCGGCGTCCCTGCGTCTTTTTTTTCCCGGGGCGCGAGCGCGGTGAGGTGAGCCGGCAGGACGCGGCTCGCCGGGGGGACTTTCAGGTCCGCAAACCGAAGGCTCATCTGGCAGAGCGCTGTCGCGTCTGCTCAGCGGTTAGCGCGGCGCCGGCGAGCGGCTGGGGACGCCGGTTTAGGCCCGGCGCCACTGAGGATCTCCATCACATGTGTTCCCGTCCCTGAACGCTCATCAGCATGTCACAACACACCACGCAGAACAGCAGCCGGAAAAATGGACCAAAGAGACTCGCTCTGATCACCAACTGTTGACCAGCCAATCGCTATTCACTCGTTCACACAGCAGAAAAGCTACAAGAAGCACGTTTACTGCAAAGAGACGTGTTCACGTTGTATTTGTGCCAGTGTAGTTTTACCACATCTCATTTGTAATCACTTCTTGAAGCACAGCTGCAATAGGATGCTTTTATTTTGGCGAGCCACCCTAAAAGCACTCATTTCATTACCATGATCCCTTCCTCTTATCCCTCACTGCCGGTACATCAATCAACCAGAACATTATGACCACTGGCAGAGTGAATTAAACTGACTGTCATCGAGGTGACATGTTAGAGGTGGAGAAATGGAAATGTTTAGCTTCTAACTAATGAATGCAAACGAACAACATACTGATGAACCAGTTCATGGCCACTACCTTCAACCTGCTGAGGACTGCTCACTCACAGCGCCGGTGAGGAGGAGGGGGCGGGCCGCTGCCGGAGCTCCAGCAGCTTGCCTGGCAGCCTGGCTAAACGTCTGTAGCTAACTAGCCAGCTAGCGTGAGCACAGTGTTCACGGTAGCCGTGGATAGTATTAGGTTTGTTTTTCCTTCGCGTGAAACGCTTTAATTTGAGTTTTTAAACTCCAACAGTGCGTGTTTGCAGGTAAAACTCACCTTAGCGTCACAGGCTGGACGTGGCGTTGACAGAGGGAGCTGCCGCTCCGTTCATTTCCATATAAGGTACAGAGTGAAGCCTGCCTGACGCACACGGCGTGTTGGTGCGCTCGCGACCGTAGTTGTGGAACGTTCAACGTCACAAAGTGTTGCTAGGGGGACGTTGGGTCCGTGACGTCAGCCGCACCTGCGACGCGGTCCCTCTTTGATTCTCTGTTTGATTTCTTATTACCCATCCGTAGTTTTAGCCTGACACCAGTCAGGAGGCAGTGTTTGAATGATGATTGGACGGTTGAATGCGTTCGTCAAGCGTGAAGAGAAGCTAAATGCTTCAAAGCCTCATATGTTTATGTGATGCTAACGAACTGTGGTTCAGTGCCTCCGTAACTTGATGGGATGTGAAGCCTGTGCTCCAAAATAAAAAGCTAATTTGTGCTCACGTGTCAAGTCAATTATGCAGATGTGATGGAAGCTTGAATATAAAGAAATGGAAATGTGAGGAAAACCTTTGCAGAACACAACAACCAGTTTGAAATGTTGACATTTTGTCACTGTTCCCAGATCTCAATGCGATGGAGCATTTGTGGGATGTGTAGGACGGACTAGTCCGATGCCAGAGCCTCCAGGACTGGAAGGACCTGCTGCTGACATGACAAGTCCAGAAACGACGTGGACAGACGTCTACGTACATCTAGTGAAGCAAGACACTGCAGGGCATGCGGGTTTCATCAGAGCAGTAAGTGAAAGCATCGACACATCCCGTCCAAATCGATGACCACTCCACACCCGGTGCATGCTGGGACATGAGTCCTGAGCAGGGCTGAGAAACGCCTCGGTAACAGATGGAGAGAGGTGGGCTCTCTGCCTTCCTATTCAACCTGCTTAGAGATGACTGACAGCAGCAATCACACTTACACAACCTAAATGTTGTTTGCTGAAATTAGACAGAGATGCAGCATAAGACTGCGCGTCCCGTTTAGCTGGCACCGACGCCTCCGGGGACGGCGGGGGGAAAAATATCGTTTCTCTCTGGTGCTTTTTAAATGATAAAGCGCGCAATCTGGGCAGAAACCACTGATGTCCTCGCCTCACATCAGATTAAATTGTCCATCTAATTGGAGCAACATGGCAGCTCGTTGGAAAGGGAAGAGGAATCAGCACTCCGGGATGCGAGCGCGAGATGATGGCGAGAAGGAGGAGGAGGAGGAGGAGAGCGGTTAGAGACGGAGCCACGCCACGGTTTCTGCTGAGGTCGACAGGTTCGTTTTACAGTTATTGGACTGTCAGTAAACTCAGCACCAACCGAGAGTTCACGTTTTCCTCAAAGTCAAGCGGGGGAATAAAATACAAGATAAATTGCTGGAACTTTCTTACATTGCAGTTAAAAAACAAAACAAAAACAATCTTGTTAAATAGATTTGGTGTAATTAATCAGAATTAATCTCTTTAATATACAAACAGCATTTGATAGAAAAACAGTTTTTTTCAAGCAACAAATTACAGTGAAAGGTTAAATCAATAAATAGAGTGAAGCTAAAAAAAACAAGTCGTTCAATGTGTTGTTTTTCTGTGAATAATTGATCGCAATATAATCCCAAGTCAGTGTTTCAGAGACAGATTTTCTATTGACATTAGGATGAGAAAAACATTGTGCGTTTGTTGCTCTGTTGTTGTGAAAGCACGGCTCGTCTAAGTTTGTTGAACCCGACAGATGAAGCTCAGCCCGTCCTCTCCATCGCCAGCTCCCGCCGCTCCACATTAATATCGGCGTGCAGCTAAAGCGAGTCACGATGATTAACCTCTTTAATGTAGCTCTGGTGGCTACAGTGGCTCTGTCAATGCGGCGAATCAATGCGCGCATAATTACATCAAACCTACAGTGGAGTCGGCGCCGCCCGCAGCTGACGAGCGCATCGACGGCGCCCGCCGTTGCCGGCATTAATATTCATAATTTCCCCTGTGTTTCCCCGCGGGACTGCGTTTTGTTGGGCCGTCGATAAACATTGAATGAGAGGTGATCGCCGGGGTTAATTTGCTCAAACAAAAGGTCGAATCGATTATCGACGGTCTGACCGGCGGCGCCGGCTCCCCCCCGGCGCGTAATGAGGTCCGGATGCTGCGGCGAGACGCCGCGGACCTCCCCGAGCTTCCCGAGCGGCGTCCTCCGTGGAGCCGTCTCACCCACTTATCCCCGAGGCTTCATCAGCGCCGCTATTCATCGGAGCGAGCGAGGAAGCCTTCATCATGAGGCTCTTCTTCTCGCCGCGGTACGGATGCAACTTTTTTTTCCCTGCCTCGAGGCGACCCGGCGGAGTCGCTCGGCACCTCCGCCGCTCCGCCGCTCCACCGGCTGTCGTTGCCGGTGTGATTGTGACTAATTGAACCATCACGCTCTCATTCAGGGACGGTGGTAAACATACAATGCGGCTGATTGGCTGTGTTGAGTGAGCTGGGCTCTTTGCGTGTCACATTATAATTACACATCAAGTGTCCTCTGTGGACGTTAATAGGTTTAGAGGAACAACCGTTGTTAGAATTGACACAATAATGGAGCTAACAATGCTCCGTGTTGACTCCCTCCATCGAGCTTTTCTTAATCGACGTGCGCGACCTTCGTTCTTCCAGCTTTAAGTCAGTGCGTGGCCCACGAAGGGTTAACTGGTTCACATGGTCACCATAAACTGGGAAGCAGTTCCAGTCAAGATCTCACGCCGTGGAAATGGCGCCGCCAACCTTTAGAAAGAGTCGCAGGTGATCCGTGTGCGTTCAGAGTACGTTGTTGTGTGGGCGTGGCCTCAGACGTCGGCGTGCCTTTGTTGCTCCTCAGCCGTCGAGCTGTCGAGGTCCGATTCGCTCCGTCGCCATGGAAAGCGCGGTGAACTCGTGTGGTATTCGTGCCGCTGACTCGGGTCCAGGAGGAGGAACGAGTCTTTACCGAGCCGACAGGTTGTGAACGAAGCTTCATTATTGTCCCGATCGATGGGAAACTATGGAAGCTTTGTCTCGTCTGTGGTTAGTTTCAACACTACATGCGGTGAGCGAAGAGGGGGGGTGGAAACGTCTGCAGGAGCTGCTTCATAATCCCGGTCAGGCCGGTGAGAACCGGCGAGCAGCATTTTAAAGGCCCGTATCCAAAATTTGTGCCGAGGGGATCCATGAAGACACGCCCCCTCCCCCCCGCCTCAGAGGTCCGATTCATGGGGAGCTGGTGGTATCAGCCCAGCCACTTCAGGAAGGCTTTGAAGTGCCTGAGCTGAGTCAGTGAAGAACAGGTGTCTGAATGTGTCTGTGCAGGGAAAAAAAGCAAACTAATGCTCTCAGTGAGGAGGCAACATCAAAGAAAGCACGGCACTTAAAATGCTGAGGCTGTGTGCAGCCGGGCCCCGCTTCATTTTCACATTTACATTTCATTTGGCAGCCACATTCAGAGGGACTTACAGACGCCGGCGCCGCCGCTGAGGACGGCGCCGAACTCGCTCCGTGGACGACACAGCAAGCGGCTCATCGCAGGTCAGACGTGTTTGTCGGGGACAAACAGGCACAGAAAGGAAGTCTCCACGCCGACGGGCGTCGCCCAACAATCCGTTTACTTTAATAACCGAAGCCGACGCCCGCGTCCCCCCCTCGCACCAGCCGCAGCCTTCAAATTAAAAGCTCCGGTTTTTCCAGGAGTGTTTTAGATTCCAGAGAGGGGGAATTTTTTTCACGCTGCTGAAATGTGATTTACTGCCAGCGATGAGCATCTCCGCGGCGCGAGAGACGGAGCGAGGCGGCCCGAGCAGGAAGTGGGGGAGAGCGAGGTCACCGGGAGGCTGCGAGGGCGAACGAGCCGGGCCGAGCGTCCGTCATCATTCAGGGCGCTCCTCCGTTCTGTCCTGAAGGCAGCGCCGCTTAATTTCCCCCGCCGTGTCATTTCCCGGTCATCACCGCGGCATTACGGCAAAATGCTCCGGCTAATTGAAAGTCCAGGAAAATGGCGCCCATTCTCACACACACACTCTCACACACACACTCACACACACCCTCAGAGAGGAAATGCAGCAGAAATCCGACTAAGTTCAGAGGATTTGTCTGAATGTTTGCTCTCACGCTCTGAGTTCCACCAACATTTCACCGCGGCGCCGGGAGCATCTGGTTGGTCCTCGCAGCGCGGCGGCGGCGGCAGCTCCGGGGACATATCGACGGCCTCAGATCTTCCATTAGCCACACTAATGACACACACATAAATACATACATGCGTACACACTCGTGTGTGCGTGGCGCTGCGACCCGGCAGATGGAGGCTCATGTATGTAGCGCTCCATCTGTGCACTCTGGCAGATGGCGGCGGCGTGACGTTGGAGGAGTGGCCTCTGATGGCAGCGCGGCGAGGGATTCATCACTTCCTGGAGTTTTCGTAGAAGACTTCTGACCTTAGTTGGTTTCTGCCAAGCTCGTTTTCACGCGCATGCATCACAAGAGCTCGTCCAAGGTTGGATAAAAGATCAGGGAAACGTCAGAGGAACAAACACACCTTCAACTTTGGATATTAGTGTGTTTAAGTTGATTTTTTAAAGTCATCATATTTGAATTCCTCTGTGTTTACCACCGACATTAGAGGTCGTTTCTCATCTTTTCTTTCACTTCTCAGGAATTTAAATTTAATTTTGAAGCTTTGAATCAAATTAATTAATCAGAAATGATTAAAATAAGTCTGAATTTTCCGTCTGAGGATGCATTAAGCTCCTTAAACCCGAGTTAAACCGGCTCCTGCTGTTCGCCTCCCGTCCCGTTTCCGCTTTCGTGCACATAAAGACGTTCACGCTCGGCCGGTTGTCGATTGTTGTGCGCGCCGGTGTGTGCGCGGTGTGTGTCTGACCCGCTGGACGTTGCCGCTCGCTCTTTGTCGCTCGGTGTAAAGTTGTTCCGGCCTGTTTGCTCCTAATCTGCAGCAGCTCCAGGTTTTTGTGTCTCCCTGCTCGCTCTGTTTTGGATTTGTTTGCCTGGTTGAACTCATTTCTTGTGTACCAAACCAAGCGTGGAATTAAGACCCTCTCTTTCACTGTCGGCTTACTTTTCCATGTGGCGTATTTGGGAGTTTGCGGCGCCAGGCGACAGAGTGGGAGCAGCTCCATGTCACACAGACTCGGCTGGGAAGCTGCCGCAGAAACTGAGTCCGTCCTCCACACGGTGGTGGAGAAGGTTGGACGGTGCAGCTGCAGCACCGTCCAGGGCGGAGGGCCGGAGGTACGCGTGCAGGCTTTTAATTTGTAGGGTGTCTTCCTGCTCCCAGGTGGAGCTCGCGCTATAAACAGGTGAATGCTAGCAGGGTTTTACAGGTGTGTGTGTGTGTGTGTGTGTGTGTGTGTGTGTGTGTGTGTGTGTGTGTGTGTGTCCCTATTGTGGGGACAAACATCAACTCTCTGTTAAAAATATCAGTCGAGCTTTTGGCTGAAGTTGATTTGGGAGTTCTGCAGGGAATGAATGTGAGTCAATGCGATGTTCCCGGAAGTCATGAATAAAAAATAGTGTGTGTGAGTGTGCACTTGTGTGTGTGTGCGTGTGTGTCGGGAGGGGGCTTGTGTGTGTGCACTTGCGCGTGTTCACCCGTGTGTGTCGTCTATGTTGACCTTTTGTCGCTGGCAACAAGGACATTGTAGGTCCTCGGGAGGATTGAAGGTGTGTGTATTAATGCACCTGAGTATTTCGTGCAGTGCACAATAACCTCAACCTCTGGAGACGCACACATACATACACAACACACACACACACACACATGCACACGCACAAACACACAGCAGCTCCATCATTAATCCGTCCTCCTTCACCCTCCGCTGACCTCCCAGCAAATGCTTCTGTACATGCGTGTGACCAGGAGGTCAATGTGACAGTACAGGTGTGTGTGTGTGTGTGTGTGTGTGTGTGTGTGTGTGTGTGTGTGTGTGTGTGTGTGTGTGTGTGTGTG
>JAUESF010019262.1:0-11074 GCA_032274765.1 Malacoctenus tetranemus | reverse complement strand
ATACGCAATTGCTGCCATGTGCGAGTCAAGTTGCTGCGCACTGCTGCAGTTGCATCACTCAGTAAGACCCGGGCTTGAAACGGGTTCGGGCCTGAGAATGTTGAAAATCTGTCAGGCCGGGCTGGGGCTCCTCCCCCTTGGGACAGGGCCGGACTCAGGCCCAGATATTAAGCCCGTGCAGGGCACTATTAAGAAGTAACAAAAATCCTAAACTTCAAATCTAAGTTACATACTATCTAGAAAGAGAAGATGTTTTCTATGTTTGACATGACTTCCCAAAAGAGTTACTGAGATTTGAGGCCAGAAATGGTTAGAACACAGTGTGCAGATGTTGTGAAGGTTACATGATGACTGACCTCCTCCATGTACTCAGGCTCTGAAGCGGAAGCATCCCAGCGGTTGTTCAGAATGAAAATATTGGGACTGGAGAGCCGTTCATTGACCTTGTGGAAGAAGGATTTCTCCTGCAGAAAGGGAACAATTATTCATTTTTAAAGATTAAAAACTACAGCAAAGAGTTGAAATTTCACCACAGTGCTCACATCTACAGAAAAATGCCCAATCCTCTTCCTTAAAGAGATAATACACCCAAAATATGATGTGCCTTCATTTTCTACTCACCCCCATGCTGAACAACACTTTGAAGCACTTTTCTGACATCTCAAATGCAGCTGGAGATCTTTGAGGCTTCTTGTTATCTGCCCACATTCAAATAATGCAGGTCCCCAGCGCCCAAGCCAAAAACGTCCATAAAAGTCCACAAAAACGTGTCAAACCAATCCAGATGAGAGTGCGCATTCAGCGTCTGCATTATCGGCACAGCAGACGCTGAATGCGCATTCTCATCTGGTTTGGTCTGCCGCGGTTTTCGTACTGTCATGAATTCGCAGGCTCGTAGTTATTTACAGCTGTTTAGGCTCTAAAAACATTCTAAATGATTTCATTTCGAGTCAATTATGGACGGTACCCACTCAGGACACTTGGATTACATTGGACGAGCAGTGTGGAGGAATATTGACATGTTTTTGTGGACTTTTATGGACGTTTTTGTACCGGGCCCTATCGACCGCTATTATTTGAAGGTGGGCAGATAACAAGAAACCTGAAAGATCTCCAGCTGCATTTGAGACGTCAAAAAAGTGCTTCAGAGTGTTGTTCAGCATGGGGGTGAGCAGAAAATGAAGGCACATGATTGTTTAGGTGTACTATCCCTTTAATCCTCAATCCTCAACCTTAATTCTAAACCTTCTTCCTCAACCTTAAGTGTTAAGGGGTTTATAAATGGGACACTCCTTAATGCAGATACTTGCTCAAGACTGTTGGGGGCAGCATTACACCAAAGCAGCTTTCAGTCTGTCAAGGCAGAAGAAGAAGAGACCATAGCAAAGGCAGCAAAAGACTGTAAAATAACATAAATGTTACGCAACAGGAAAGTAACCAACCCAAAACATGGGTCTAAACTGAGAATACAATGTTTTTCACAACATTTATATCTCCATTAAAGAAATGTACATTTGTAACTCGCCGTCTTCGCTGCCATGTTAAAAACACAATGCATTCTGGGTAGCTCTTACTTTTTAAAAGAAAGGTAGCGGGGCGCCTCAGTTTTAAGGAACAAAATGGCCATTTTGTTCCTCAAACTTGCTCCTTTGTTCCCCTTCCTACGAATTGGGACAACACTTGCACTTCGCAGGAATGTGCATTTTAAGGATTAAGGTTGAGGATGAAGGAAGACATTTGGAACGGACCTAAAGTCCTACAGATTCTCATCTTGCTGCAGGGCGGCATTTACGGAGCTGCCAAATATCTCACCGTTTGCATCAGCGTCGACTCAGAGTTCGCCACCAGAACGAAGACGTCAGCATCAAGGCAGAACTTGTCGATCCAACTGTCCAGTTCTGTGGTAACGTCGATACCTGGGCTGCAAACAAAACAAAGGAGAAGAAAGGAAACCTGAATCTAAATGGAGTTAGAACACGGTGCAGCAGCAGAGGACGCGAAACGTCAGGAAAAACGAGGTTCTCGCAAGGAAAGAGTTTTTTCAACCTCTTGATCAGAGCAGGAGAGCGTCTGGATTTCACTGTGTGACACTGAAAACGCGTTTGTGTACAGGAAAACATTTTACCACTGGTTTGAATTTAGTGGTACAGAACATCTGTCATGCCCGCTGCGGTTGGAGCCAAGAAGTGGCAATCTTTTCCCTCCCTATCTCTCCTCCTCTTCCTCTCTCCATTCTGTTGGGCGTAAACAGCTGCAGCAGCAGAGGAGGACGGGCAGGTGTTTTCCATCAGGTGATTTGCAGACACAGGACGATCACAGCTGCGGCTCATCTGGAGAAGAATACTGAAGCCGCCTCCAGTCCACAAGTCGTCGCCAGACCATCAACAGTCTTTACTTGGATTCCCCAAGTAAAGACTCCTCCTCACCTACCCGTCTGTCTGCTCCGGACCCTCTCCTGCCAACCCGCCCTCGTCAGCCAGCCTGCCGCAACTCCGACCAAATCGGCCACAGTCTGGTCTCCGCCAACCAGCGCCTGCTCTGTCTGCCCTCCTGCTCCCTGGTTTCCCCATTGCACCTCCGGTCTGCACTCATCCTCCCTCAGCCACTTTCCCCGGCATCTACTGGTGCCTCACTCCAGCTCTGCCAGTCCATCCTGCACCCTGCCTCCCCCCGGCTCCTCGTTCCACATCTCCCCGGTCCAGGTCCAAAAAAAATAATTCTCATTTTTCTTGCATGTTATAAGACTTTAGCATCTCACTCTGTGAGAACAACAATGTAATGTCAAGAACATATGAAGTCATCTAACCTGTCGACGAGCACCAGATCATCTCTGAGCAGAGCGCACTTGGCTTTAGGCCACATGACACAGACCATGCTGCCAGCATCCAGGTCCTCATCCTGATGGAGAGCATGGGCCAGCTGGTTTACGGTCTGGAAGCACAAACGACACGACCAGAATTCACACACACAGCAGTTGGGATGCTTTTTTTCCCCCCAATTTCCACCAGAACACATGAACGCATCACGGCAATGAGAGACCTACCTTAATGTTCTTCCTCTCCTCAGACCCTTCGGTGAGGAGGAAAGCTTCATTGCCATCTGTGCCCTCCACTCTCAGGAAGCAGTTGGTTGTGTGTCCTATCCCAGAAGGCAGCACTTTGTCGCAGAGCATAGCATTGATCACTGAGCTCTTTCCGTTACTCGTCCTGCAGCACAGAGAACAAACCAGTTAAGACAATTGACCCCAGGCTCATGTCACCCATGTTCCTCCAGTGACCATGCTGTCCCCCAAAAACAGCACCAGCCGTCATCAATATGAATGAAAGTCAGAGGGTGGCCACTCGCAACCTAAACTAACACGAGAACATCATATTACGGTTGTTTCAGGTTTCTTTGTCTGTTTCATTGGCCATTTTTTGATTCTGCTCACTGCTGAAAACAGTTAATCATTTTTGTTCCCCACTGAACTTGATGAACTTGCCCTCTCAGAGTCTATTCAAACCCAGCAAGCAAATTTGGGATGAACCGTCAAAAACGAACATACGTAAATAAAAACAACAGGACTTGTTCTATCTCTTGTTTGTTAAGCTCTTTGTGCGTCTCACCTCCTGCTGGTAGGTCAATTCTTTAAATTCAGACCCCAAAGTGGAGAGATCCTATGAACCCTCTTTTACTCTCCTTCCGTCTGCAGGAGCAAATAAGTGGCTAACGTGCACATGGCACAAACTTCAAAAATATCATTTTGATACTTTTTAAAGCGGTATGATCTCAAGCACACGCACCATTTCACCACGTCATTTTCCTCAGTGTACTTGATAAATTCGCTCTGCTTTGGTTCCCTCCAACTCCTGTCTTTTGATTTTCTGCCATCATCGTCTGGGTATTGTGTGCACGTTGCACCACCAGGCCTGGCATATGTACTAGTGTTTTCATCAAAGACGGCTTCCTTTGAAGACGAATACATTCGAGCAGTAAAGCACTTGGATATCGTCAATTTTATTGACATTCATACGACATTGAAATCACAAAATTGGTTTTACCAGCTTGCGTTGCTGATCTGAAGACGATTGTTTGACGTGATGCGATACGATTTCAAACTGAACACACCTTCCGAAGAAAACCACCTTCATGTGGCGCCGGGTGAGCACCTCTCCGATCCCCGACACTTTGGTGAGGTAACCCTGGACCTCCAGGACCTGTTCTTCTGTGGTGATTGGGTCAAGCTCTTCACTTTTGTGGGTATCTGTGATGAGGAGGTCATCAACCAATGTTAACTCTGAATGCTCTTTTTCATTGTACAGAAATTGGCTTAACTTCTGCAAAATTACATGACAACATGCTGGAAAAGATATTGCCAGGGGAGGGGGCACATCAAGGGTATTCACAGCACCCCTGAGCTTCATGCAACCCTCAGTTTTATAACTTCTGACCACGTCAGAGCATCAAAGTCATGCTTTTGCCTTTTCTGGCCTTCTTTGAATTGCAAAATAGGAGAAGAATGTTAATTTATTCATCAAAACCAATATCAAGTGTTTTCATTGCTCACTTTTATTTCCCCCCCCTATCATGACTTTACATACCTTATGAGTACTTCAGGAATTCCATACACTGCAGCAACAAATACATGCTGTCTGTTTTACATGTTAGTCTGGGTCTATTTCGTTCACAGGCTTTCATAAAACACAAAGATGTGAATGAAGGAAAGCTTATTCACCAAGGTTGGGCAACACTTGTTCTGTTTTACGTTCAGGAGTGCAGATAAAATGTTTGCCTGGGTTGTGCAGTTTCGATTACAGCTCATTGCACATTTCATTATTTCGCCTGAAGTCAGCCAGATAAGAAAACTCACAGGAGAAAAGAATGTTCCGGGTTTGTTCTTTAGAAAAGGGCCTGTGGTTAAAAAAACGCTTCGTACAAATGGTGGTGGAGTGGTGAAGGTGGCGTACCTTCCAGGAAGGACGCACTCTCCTTGATGTAGGAGCCCAGCTGCTCAAAGATCCCATTGATCTTCTTCTTTGCCGTCACAAAATGCTTCAAAGGAGACACGCTGACTTCTGCCATCATTCTCTTTTCCTTCTTGCCGTGAAATGGGTTGTTGTTGTGTCGCGGGAAAACCAGAGACATGGCACTAGGAAGAGAAGTAGAACAGACAACACATCAGAAACCCTCATATGAAAACGAGCTTCACAAGGAACCAAAAGAGCAGGAACGACAGCACGGGCTTACTATGTCAATGTCCAACCAGTATGGCCGTCTTGCCACTGCAGATTCGACTCGCGAAACAGATTTTCTAGTCAACTACAGAACCAGACTTTGGTTTTGTTTGTAAGGGGCGAGGGGGCGTCATAAAAGTCGAATTGTACTATCCCACTAAACTCTCGTTCGACGCGGTGTCATGTAGGATGTATGCAGTGATAACGCAGCAACATACGCCGAGCTGTGTGTGTGGGGGGTCTCCTCGGTGTCCTGAGGCCACCGCTCAGCTTTGACAATTCACAGAAGCTCCACAACATTTGCCCCTCTGGTTTGAAAAGCCTCACTGTGACCTACACTTCTCGATATTAACGGGTTAAAACGCCTAACAACCTTACTTTCGTTTACGTTAGGTTACCAAATTAGCCGAGGCAAACGCGGCTTCTGGCAACGCTGTGTGATGCTACTTCAAGTTGCGTTTACACGTCCATTTGTCAGCCTCCTTTCACTGCTGTTATTCTTTTCTAAAGATTTTCGGAGGTTGTCATGAATAGCTATCTCATCTTCCCTGGACGAAACTGTATCCTGGAGCTAACGCTGGCTAGTTAAACGACAGGGACTTACCGTAGATGGAAGTCGCTCCTCACGAACAGTCCTCTTGCATGGTGGCTCCTCGGCTCGAGCGAAAGTAAACCATTCACCAAGGTTAACGAGGGTTCAGTCGCAGGCTCAGTTCGATTTCTGGTCACAATTAAGCCCTGAAAACAAGCGAAGAGCTCGTCAACGGTGGAGACCTCCGTGACGGGGCTGTACTGTGATTATGTCCTTTATTCTACACTATTCGATATCAGCTCAGCTGTGTTTCCGCTTCGCTTCTCTCTGAGCCAATAGTAAGCCGCTTTTTCTTTGTCGCGTGCGGTTACACGTTTGGGAAAACGACAATGTGGAGCACTACTGCCACCTTTCGGTGTGGAATATTGAGGGCAATGTCTACTGCGCTGTAGCGAGCAGCAACCACCTGAAAGACTGGAGGTGGTGGTGATTGGCTGGAGATAGGTCACGTGGGTGTTGTTGTTGCGAGCATTCGTGTTAATTTGGTCATGTTTTGGTTTTTGTAACTTGTTGTGGTGTGCAGGCTGTGTTGTTTTACTCCTGTTTCGTTGCGCTTGCTTGTGTTTGTTAGTAGGAGCAATATTTGTTGTTACCGTGAGAGAGGAGCCTGTTCTGTTTTATGAGGTCACTTAAAGGTAGAGTGCAATTTTGCTGTGACCCAATCAGAATACAGGTATGTGAGGTTGTTGAAGTCTGGTTACAAATGTAGTTATGCTGTTCATGGCAGTCCAATCAAGTTCATAGTGTTGGAGCTCTGTTGTGTTTCATGGTTATAACAATTAATCGTTCAGTCAGTTTTATTTGCCATTATCAGAACCGTGAGTCATAAGTTTGTGTGTTTGAACCCTCACAGGTCCTGTGCCAGGTGTGCATGCATGTTCCTATAAGTACACATAAACAGTACTCAGGCCACTATGGCCCACTGGTACCTTTGTCATTTACCTCAACGTCAGACGTTCTCACTGCATCTCCGCTGCCATCGAAGCCACTCTTTCAGGAGAGCCACTTTTCGTTGGTTGGTTGGTCAGCAAAATTACGAAAATTATGGAAATCATTGAGATTGCTCTAAAATTACTACAAATGGTGTACTTGAGGAGTGTGTGACCACTTGTTGGTAACGTGACTTCAGTGCATTTCCTATAGCCCAGCTAGCTCAGTCGGTAGATCATAGGACACTCTATCTCGGAATCATTGGTTTGACACCCACGTTGGGTGACAGGGTATTTTTTTTTCCACTTGCTCATCTGTTGAGCCAAACAAAGACATCTCTTCTGCGGTGTGTAACAAGACTGTGTGGCCACTTGGTGTATGTTTACACTCTCAGAGTGCTTCCAATTGCAAATAACTTCATGGTAAAAGAGATTAAAAACTTTATTTAGCCATTTGTGTTAAAAAATAATTAAAAAATGGTGAATTGTGTCATAAAGACCACTGGAAAAAATCAGGAGAGTTGTCTTCTTGAGGGCCACAATATTTGAATTTTTTCCTATTTTTGTACTAGTAGATTTCATTGGCAATATCTTCCAGTTCTCTGAAAATCTTAGTTTATTAAATAGTAAACCATACATTCTGTCATTTTGGTTGTGATAGCTTCACTTTGTATTGAGGAGTATTTCTGGGTCCCACCTGTCTATTTTAAAGGAGAAAAAAACAACCACAATGCTCATGTGGAATCCTCTTTGGTGACAGACCAATAATAAGATCACACATGAAACTTCAAGTCAAAATCTAACAGACTGTCAGGTTTTATGAATGGTTGAATCAACATTGCTCAGAAAGTGCAGTCGACACGTTTCTTGTTTCCATATGGAGATTTGCGTCACACAATGTTTGTTCCCTCCAGCTTGTCAACTTCATGAGACCAACAGAAAAAGACACAAAATAAATCTAAAGATTTGTTTATTTTGTATTACTTTATGTTCAGGCAATTACAAAATGACATAGTTTCTTTCCACTGACCTCTAGTCTAATAAAGATAATACAAACACCTAAACACAAGACTTATCTAAGTTAAAAGTGATAAAACCTGCATCGTGATTGATCTCAGAGCCCACCTCAATGCAGGCAATACAACAGTACAGAACAACAACTTAGTGTGATGAAATGTTATGTCCTCCGCCCAGCACTTCTCCAACACCAGCCCAGAGTTTAGCTTTGTTGTACAAAGTGTCAGCCCTACGATCATGTACGACACTAAACAGCAGCAGCACACATGTACCAGCCTGATGATGTCACTTTGTAGCACTTTAGTCCCTGAATAACAGCTTTGCTGAACCCGTGGCCTCCATATTTCTTTGAGCTGTCCTGAGGGCAGTTACTTGAAATAAGATGAGTTTGACGGCAGTGTTTTGTTGTCACTTGAATGTAGTGCATGAGTCAGTGGCTTGCACCAAGGAGCACTGGAAGACTGACACTTACTGTCCTTGGACGCGTCACTGCTCAAGTCGTTTTAGGTGTGAATTTATACAAACTGAATTAATTGAGGAGATCATTGTGACCATGCACCTTTGACCCAAGTTTCAAACTGTTACTGGCCTTCAGGTGCCTCTGGTCCTGACATGCAACACTTTATATCGGTAGGGCTCAAACTGTAACCCTCACACCCTCAATGGCATGGATGCATCTACATTTTTAAAGTGCTTTGTATGCACTCTCACTAATTCTGTCTGGTAGACTTTTAAATGTGGATCGCGAAATAATGTCGACAGTCCCGTAACTACAAAAACAGGACAAATGGAAATGGAATATATTGCTGACACACTGCAGGTGAGGGATTCACAGATTTGGCCAGGGATGCAATGCTGACAAGCTGTGAAAAACCTCCAGATGCTTCAGGGAACCTCCAAACCAAGCCGCAATACACAAGGGGGTCTGACAAATCTGTGCCTGGGCGCCCTTCACGTTCCCTTCAAGGTGTTGGCTCTTTACACAACCCCGTCGCCTACTTTCAAAAGATAAACGAGATGAAGTGGTTCAAAATGAACATTGTGAAAGACCTGAGGGGAGGTTGCATAATGCTTTTAGTACAAACATTCACACAGAGCTGCACTGTTCAACAAACTAGTGAAAGTAGCTTATAAATTGACTCGTCTGTCCCTCACAATCCTTTGAAGAGTTCTGTGCGTGACCACACGTGGGTCATGATGTTCAAGTGGGTGCTGGCTGGGAAAGTAAACGGCATAAAAAACAAACAATGGAGAATGGTGGGCCTATGGTGGCGTTCGTGGCTCTGATTGATAAATTATGTCAACATGAGATAACTGACTGGGCCCTGAGATAACTGACTGAGCCTTAACACTGTGTGGGATCTCTACACCAAGCTGAACCCACGTCTCTCAGCTGCATTTCGGGTTGCTGCTCGGTCGCAGGCCAGAGTGTGAATTTTTGCTCTCTGACCACTGCGCCGAGACCCCCCCCCCCACACGATTGATCATGAGACAACAGCCCATGTCATGTCACAGAACAACTGAGAGAGGGATGAGCTTGACAAACTCAGAGCAAGGACACAACAGTGCTGCTGCTGACAGGTGAAGCGTTTCGGGAGGAAGAAAGTAATCTGTACCTTTTTCAACAACTGATTGGGATTCCTTCAGATGGAATCCTGCACTGACCAACAGAGGACCAAGTAAGGACTGAATAGGCAAGGAGCACCATGCCTCAACAAAGCAGACCCAGGGAGAACAGGAGGGCGGTGTCCCACTTGGCGCAGAACACCTCTTGTGCGCTAACCTCAGTACAAAACTATGAAGCTACAAAGTACATGTGCTTGTTCTGACAAATATAAAACTCTACACATACATTTTCTCTGCAGTTAAATGGACAGTCTCCTGTCCCTTCTGAGGTAGTAAATAAGTAAAAGTATAATCAAAAGCGAGTATAGAGAAGGACCTTCTAGAAGAAGCACATCCAGTCCTTCAAAGGTGAATTTTGAACATAACCCCATCTTCAGTGGTAAAACAGTCTAACTCTTACAGGTTAAAACTAGTTCTAATGAGCCCTCCCCACCCCACCCCACCCCCACCCCCAAGATACATGGCAACATAAGAGGTAGAAAGTTTGAATTATAACAGAGTCTGCCACTAGATAAAGAGCTTAGATTCATAAAATCTACCTTTGTAGTTTCAATCTAATGGCACAAATCAGGCCAAAACAACTAGAAGCAAACAGAAATAAAAGAAAAAAAAACAAAACACAAGTTTGTGTGTTAAAAGTACAGATCAAGTCCATTTGTTTGAAAAATTTCATAAGTGCTTAAACCCAGTCGAGAGATTAGACAATCTTAGAGAGGCACAGCAGTAGCATTTTAAGACATCGGTGCAACACTGAGGTTTGTCACAATGCTGGGGAGGAGAGTTTGTGGAATAAGGCAGAAATAGAGTGAGCATACTTTAACATCCTCCCTAATAAATACTCTCTTACTTTTGAAAAAGAAATCACCCGTGACAGCCAGCTGGAGGGCCAACTTGCTGGAGGGCCAACTCCCAGTGTTGCTCACGAGAAAGCTTCTGCTTACACACCAACGTGCTTCAGGCCGGCACTGGAGAAAGAATCGAGAAGAGCAAAACAAAACCAACTACTTTTCAGCTGGTTCCCTGAAACTTTCCGGAGCCTCAGGGGGAAAAAAAGGGGTGGGCTTTTAGTCCTAACTAAATCAGAAACGCTAAAGATCCAACACCAGTGATAAATGAACAGCTGTCATTAGCAACAAGACTTAAAAATGGGGGGGGGGGGAGGAAAAAAAATATTACACAACAAATGTTCAGAAAAAAAAGAAACAAGTGCTCTGACACACAATTCAAAAGGTTTTAAACGGCATCACTTGGGGGAAAAAAAAAGGAAATCTGAAATTCCCTTCAACTAAGTAACAACCTGTCTACGTCCAAGTGACCCACTTGAAACAAACAAGAGGCAAAACAACAGGGGGAAACTTGCTTCTGATTGAACCCCAAATCTTCTCAGAGGACCGGGTCAGGCCATCAAAGCAGGGCTGCCGCCTGCCACTCGCCTCGAAAGCTGAACAAGTCCTGGACGCACTTGCGAGGTGCAGCTGGTTGTCCCTGACCGCCACACACACTGAATCTGCAATCCCACAACTCCAATAGCACACAGCTACCTGCTTTGAACACATTGAGAAGCAACAGAAGTCTAGCTCGAAGAGCCAGATTTGTGTTCTTCTGTAATGTATTTTTGTGATGAGATTTAAATCTGAGTGTTTCAGTCATTTCAAGTGAGACAACCATTTTTCGAGCATTTTGCGGAACAAAAAAAA
>JAUESF010019260.1:0-11076 GCA_032274765.1 Malacoctenus tetranemus | reverse complement strand
GCTTGAACTACTTCAGTTGTGTGTAATGAATCTAAAATATATGAAAGTCTAATGTTTATCAGTACATTACAGAAAATTATGAACTTCACAATATGCTAATTTTTTGATAAGGACCTGTACATGTCACAATACACAGCTTTTCAGAAGAGGCCCCACAGGTAACCAAACACCACCAAGAACACCATGGAACTCCCAAACATGTCAGTCATGAAGTAGTTGAGGTTGCACAATAAAAAAGTATCCAAATTTTAGACGGAGAGTCCAGTGAATAATCTAATTATATAGAAATATACTCATATTTTTCTTTCTTTCACGGTGTGAGGATCACAGACAGAAGGGCCCTGCTCCATCACAGCTCTCCCCACCCGGCCAAGCAGGAAAATGGAAAAATACTGTTGATATATGCTTTTAAAAAGCTGCATTGCTAAAATGTGATGAAAAACGTTTTATAGTTTTAAAAAAAAAAAGCCAATTATAGTTCAGTTTCAGACACACATTTTCTACAGGTGTGTTTCTTTCACACTGGTTTTGAAAAAACAGTTTTCTCAAAAGCAAAATTCACATAACTAATGAATATGCTTATGATGGGCACAATAAAAGCCAATATAAGAATAAGAAAGTTGAAAAAAACATCCCACATTGGGGAAATATGATAATTACAACTAATAATGGAATTTAAACTCCTCAATAATTGTCTTGTAAATTATTCCATTCTTGCCATGTCATGAAGCCCTACTGCATTTTATATCAATTGGATTCATCAACCTCTTTAATTGTCATCTGATCGATGCTGATGAACAGTTGACTGGTCTTATCATAACTTACATTTTTGCTAGCAATCATTTTATTGATACTAGAGTATATTGTATCTTAACATGTCACAATCACCCCCAACTGGTGCTGCAACTGTTCTCAAACTCATGTATTTATTGACCTGAAAGTAACAGAAGCTCCTTAGAAATTGTGTACAAAGCCAACATCCTGAAGACAAATGTGAAAATAAGGAAAGGAAAAATAAATGTGATGGAAGGGATTCGAATACAGGTAAATGTTGGGATCAGCCTACCTGCAGGTAGCGTGCCTGGTACCCTGAAAGGGCCTCGCCCAGAGGCACCACCACTTTCTCCACACTTCGCTGGTGGGAATGTGCCCGGATATCCGGGCTCTCCTCTGAACGCAGCTCAACGTGGGAGATGAGCAAGTTAGAGATGACGGACTGTATCGACTGTGAATGTGAAGGAAGCGGAGCCGAATTAGGAACCGTTTCAGCCGAAAAAAAATTTGCTTTGACAAAGAAAGAAGAAAAAATATAATCTTTAATCAAAAATGTGTTGGTCTCACCTTTACATCCCCTCCTGGAGTGGCGCTAAGTGCCAAGATGCGAAAGCATTGGTGCTGACTGGCGAGCTGCCGTATGACCTGAATGAACAACAAATGTTTTGAGTGTTTATTTTTCCCATGATACTGTTACATGTTTCTGCAGAAACATTCAAAAAATAAACACAAAGTATCAGGATGTGTTGATTCTGTAAAAGTGAAACTTGCATTGGCCACCCTGAAAATTACTTTTAATCCATCAAGTACTTTTAGAGCTTTATTTGCACAAAAACAAACCAAAAAAACAAAGTATTTTGGACAACTTATTGAAAAAAAGAACACCTTGAAAAAAAAGGTCAAACAAGTATCGGGTAATATATAATACTAAAACTGAATACTGTAATACTTGAATATTATACAACAGGTATTTAACGCAATGCCGTCAATATGAGATTAAGGTTTGAGTACCTGACAGTAGGCATGGTTCCCCAGTGCCTTGTGTGCTTCGTCAATCACAACACACTTGACCTGCTGGGCAGGGCAGGTGTCCCGGACCAAATCGTTCACCATGACTTGAGGTGTGAGGAAGAACACACGTTTCGTCTTCCACACCTCTTGCCTCTGCTTTGCTGCTGTGCTCCCTGTAAGACCGACAGGTGCAGGTCAGTCAATTGTGACGATGCGTTGTTGCTGCGTGATGTCTTTACCTGTCAGCTCAGCCATGTGCGCTTGTGGGATCCCCATCACTCTATAACAGGCCTCGATCTGCTGGGCCACGAGAGGCTTGGTCGGTGCCATAAACACAATCTTCCCGAACGCAAACCAGCGGTAGAAGTTGTACATGACGACAGAGGCGATGAAGGTCTTCCCCAGTCCCGTGGGAAGACACACCAGTGTGTTCTGGAACAGGGCAGCCTCCGATATCTTCAGTTGGTACTCTCGGACGGGGTAGTTGGTGGGGTAGATCCATACCTGAGCTGATGCGACGTCACAGTCAGTGGGATCTACAGTCGAGCGCCCACCTGAGCGGAGGGGGGATACAGCAGTGACTTCTGCTCCTAAGTCATGTGAGACGGTAACATCGGACTGCAGGCTGCGTTCAGCTTCATACACAGCGTCAAGTATCAAGACATCGTCGTCTTCTTCGGTGTCGCACATGGACACGGAATCCTCTTTCCTTACAGGTTGTCCAGACGTTGACCCGGACCCCTGACCGAAGACAGTCCATGCAGGACTTCGAGTCTGTGTTGACGCTACCTGAGCGGTGCTGCTCGAGGTCGTCTGGCGCCGTCCGGCGCTTCTGTTTGAATGTTTTTGAGGCTGAGCCGCTTTGTTCTGGGTAACCGCAGCGCCCCACGTCTGAAACAAGGTCCTCTGATGGGAGCCATCGCTCATTGTTGGTTTCAGGACGTCTCAAATGTACCACGCGGCCGGAGACACAGCGGGACCGGAATACAAACATAAGGGGGTCAGTTTCCGCCGGTAAATTTTCACAATAAGACACCGCTTCAACAACAACGCTTTTATGCAACAAATTACGGCTTTAATAGATTAGCTTGCTTGCTGCGTATTGTGTTTTAATCACAATCTCAGCGAAAACCAACACTTTCCTAATTGTATTTTATACAATATATAAGGGCATGCTTTTATTTTTGAAGTGGACAGCGGAAGTACGTTTGGATTCGAGTCAAACTCCCGCTCGCTCTGTCACGTAACCATAGCGATGGATAGAACCAGCTGGATACAGACAGTCGTGCGCTTTCAGGTAAAAAAGTAATTTTACTGCCATGATTTGACTTACAAAAACAATGAGTATTTGTCTAATTTTGGGAGCTTTTGCGCTCCGTCGCACCGACTCTCGTTAGGCTTCTCTCAATGCTGTTTGCCGTTACTAAAGTGACTTGTTCGTTTGCAAGGCACGCGCGCGTGGATACTTGGTCAGGAACGAGCTGCGTCATGCACGAAAGGACTTTGAAGACGTTGTGAATGGGACTGACGGAGCCGTGACCCATTTAAAGTGGGTGGAGGGGATCATTTCTCTTCCTCGCTTTACAGACCCCGTAAGTAGCTGACGCAAGCGTCCCTT
Organism: Malacoctenus tetranemus; assembly: GCA_032274765.1. NCBI lineage: Eukaryota > Metazoa > Chordata > Actinopteri > Blenniiformes > Labrisomidae > Malacoctenus > Malacoctenus tetranemus. The sequence continues at coordinate 7,673 of JAUESF010019260.1, read as the reverse complement.
TCAACTCTTTATTGATTTAATTTGTGTGTTCTATGTATTTCTTAAGGCTGGGTCGCTTTTGCAGTCCCATGGTTCCATGAGGAGAACGTCAGATCCAATTGAGGACGTCAGTGCAGCTGCTCAGCGCTTGGTGCTTTCAGAGGGAGGAGACCACTGCGTCTCAGTAACAACAGTAAATGCAGAAAGAGATGATTACCCTTACAGTGGTCCCAGTTGTCCACTCAGAGGGGATGAAGACAGGCAGAGACAGAGCGCCCTTGATGATGCAAGTGGGACTGTTGTGGGCGCTACAGCAGAAGCTTCCACCACATGGAGTCCCTCAGATGTAGACCCAATCCACGGCCAGCCCCATAAAGGTAGGAGCATGCCAAAGTAAGAGATAGATCCATGGCTCATCTGCCACTTTTATCGAAGGTCATCAATACATTAGGTGATGAGAAACTCTTACAAATATATAATCAAGAGAATCTCTGCAGCCTGACCTCATTTTTTAGTCATTCAACAAAGTTCATGGGTCTAAAATAAGAACCTGCAAAGACAGCCACCCAGTTTTTTTGGGGTCAATTTCATGAAAAGATGTGGGACCAAGTGAATTTTCCTGGCCATCAAAGTCGAGAAATCTCGTGCCTATATCGCAAAGAGGGAGGCCTGCCACCCTGTGGAGAAAATACTTAATCTGTATGCAGCTTGTGTTGTTTCTGTTATGCTGTATTTTTCTGGCTCCTTCATCCATTCATTCAGCCGGGGTCGCGAAGGTCCCATTCTTAGCAAAGACACCCTGATTTTTTTCCCTTTCTTGACAATTATTCCTAGCAAGGCAAGGTGTTCCCACCCTAGTTGGCTGACATAATCAATCAAGTGTGTCCTTGGTCTTGGGCCTTGGGTGTTCTCCAAGCGGGACCTGCCTGGAACACCTCCCAACACTCCATTGTGTGGTGAACCTCATGTTAGGGTGGGAACGTAGATTGACCACGAAATTGAGAGCTTCGCTTTTTTTCAGCTCAGTTCATGCTTGATTGTGGCAGGCAGGTACATCCATCACATTGATGTTGCTGCTGCAGCACCAATCTGTCTGTCAGTCTCCTGCTCCATTCCATCCTCACTCGTACAAAAAGACCCCAAGTTACCTAAACTCCTTCACTTGAGGCAGAGCCTTATCTCCACCTGTGCAGACCACCTGTTTCGGCTCAAGAACCATGGCCTTAGATTTGATGCTTATTCTCATCCCAGCCAATTCACACTATACATTTGAAACTTAAAGGAGAATAAATGCCTCAAAAGATCATCTTTTGACCTATATTTGTAATATAACTTTGGCTGTATTCATGCAAGAATTTTTTTTTTTGTAGTTTTTCGAGTACCCCTCTTCAAATACCCGAAGGAGAATCCATACCTCTATATGAGAACCAATGCATTTGTCATTACCATTGAAAGGTATTAATCTTTGTGTGCCACAGTTACTGCTAATATCCAGCCAAATACTCACAGCACTGGTTTCGGCTTCTCCCACTGGTATATGGTAACCCAGGTGAAAAGAAAATCCTGTTGCAGGCTTTGTTGTTTAACATGTTCAAGTGAACATATAGTGACAAGACTTTATGAATTTGCAGTTCCTCTCTTAGGTCCTCGACAGTACCGTTTGGCTCAGGATGTGCCCCGGACCTCAGAGGCCCTGCATCTCCATAGAAACATACTGAGCATGGAGTATCTCTGGATCCAGCAGGCCATTGACAGCAGGAAAAAGGTGAGAAAGAAAAGAGACAAATACATTTGAAAAAAGAGTTCATGAGTAACACGTTATTTATTATAAATCATCTTCATTCCTGAAGAGGTTTTGATATATCCAATATTTTCAACAAAAACACGTAGACACATTCATAAGAAGAGCATAAAGTGCTGAAAAAAAGATTAGTTTCTGTAAATTAAAGGGAATTTAGCTGCCAGAATAGTAACAAATAATAAATATGTACAAAATGTTAAATCAAGAAAATTTGTTTTAACATCAACACTGTCTCTCTTCATTGACTCTGCAAACTGCAAAAGAAGGATCTTGTGCAGTAATCTTATGTAGGACAGCAGCAAACGACTACTTTGATAATCAACTCTTTAATGACAGGTCGGTTAGGTAGCTCACTTTTCTGAAATGGCTTTAATTGAGCTTGCCGCTTTAAAATTTTGCATGATGTGGTTAAAAATTAAACACTAATGCTTTTTTTTTTACATTTTTGATTACATTTATTTTGCTCCTGATACAAAATGCAAAAAAATAAGGTCAGAAAAAGACACAGTGATCAGCAAGAAAAAAATAACTGCACTTTAATAGACACAAGGACAGAAAACTTCACTCATAGAGAGATTCATATCCTGACCACAACATTAGGTACAGCTGAATTATCTAATAAGATTAAGCACGAGTACAGAGATACAGTACCTGAGTCACTGGAAAGTGACACACTGAAGAACCTTGTCTGTGATTGGATGGCTGTACCGCTGGAGTCAAGCAGACTTTGTTTTTCCTCAGTGTGACAGTTTTCATCATTTCATTAACCCGACCAGTCAGGATGTGAAGAGCTGATATTTAGTTTTCGCTGTCTCTTCCAAAATTCTTTAACACAGTTTACATTTTGCCACAGTTGATGCAAGTGGTTGTCACACAGCTGTTTGCTGTTGATTTTCATCCACAAAATGGTCGCAACTGTAAATGTTGTGCTCTGAGCTTTGACCTCGGTATTGCTGACTTGGTATTGCTAGCAATTTACACAAAGCTAAAAAAAAAACACATTAGTTTTCAGAATGTCTCTTGGTCAGCCGGCAAAGTTTCAGAGGAAAGTTGTCATTCGCACAACCCAGTTTTCAAGGAAAATATTCTTGTACATATGCCTAAGTAGTAGTAGTATTAGTAGCATTTAGAACATTCAGTACATACGCAGACTCCATCTCTGAAAATGACACGGTCCTCAGACACTCAAACACACAGAAGAAAGCGTTGATTTATCGGTTGTAGGAGCTGTTTTCAAACGGTATCATTTTCATCCCTGTAAAACGGGGCGCTATGTGCATGTGAGGTGTATCTGCTGCAAACACTTGTCCGTTTCGACTGAACCCTGTCATCGTTTCGATGGCCTCTGAGGGACACTTTCTACAGGAGCTTTTCCACCTCAATAAACTGGATTATGTAAACTAGTGCTGTGACAAAACCACGCCGCAACCAGCTCACTTCTCCCAGAAGTGTTTATCACACTCACTTCATCTCAGATGTTGCGTTTGCACTGACACTGACGTGTCATTTCGTGATTGTCCTGCTTTCTCGTTTGTCTCTGAACAAACAATGCTGCTGTGACTGCACTCTTACATCAGTTAACTAACTAAAAAGTAATTGGTATTGCTCGTTTGCCCTCAGGTGGTTGCAGTGTTTTAAGTAAGAGGAGCTTCGGTACCACCTCAGGAAAACTTAAGTACATGATAGTGTAGTGTTCTGAAGGCTGCTCAAGGTAGACAGCAAAGATAGTGACAGTCTCTGACCAAATTTATTTCAGGAACTGGTGTGAGATTATCTGTGATACACTTTGTTTCTTTTTAGAAATTTCAGGTTATTCATCATTTATATTGGTCTTTTCAGCACTCAAACTAAGACAAAAATTGACATTATATTGAGCTCAATAAGCCTCTGAACTAAGATGAGTTTGACACCTGTGACTAATTTCAAACAATTGATCTTTTTTCCCATCAACAGTACTTGTCACTGAAGGACAGTGTATCCCGATGACACAAGAAGTGGTCCTAATGATGAGAAGCTGCGGTTCCAACCACGGAAACCTGCTCAAATTGCATCTCTGATTCTCTCCTGTGAAGTGCAATGTTTGTGATTTCTTTGGTAAAATGTCTGTATATATGAATGTATGTGGTATGAATGGCAACTTCTGTGTTTTTAAATTATATTTTTTTATTGGAATTATATTTCGATCAGGGTTCTTTTGTTTGTTTTTTATCTTCTGCAGTGGTTTTATGATCAAAGCTATTTGACAAGGTTAAAGTGGTCTTTAAATACAACTGAGATATGGACTTGTGGCTTTGGCTTGCCCAGAAATGGCTGTCAGGAGTGCAGCTACACCTCAAAGGTTTGTTGTAACGAAGAAGCAACTATGGAGTCTGACTGTGGTGACCCAGGACATTGGTGCGCTTATCAGGGCTTCTTTAAAGAACAAGACAGGACTGCTTGCAGGCCACGAGAGGTTCAAAAGACTGAAGTGTGTAGAAAAGTGGTTTCATGCTTTGAATGTAGAGATATATTTCAAGCATATTACATTCAAAGGATGTTTTGCCAATTGTGTAATAGAAAACTAAATCAAACTTGGAATGAATGCTCAATCAAAGTTTGGGGTTTGTAAAATCCATAATATCAGTGCAGACCTTCACTCAGCAATTCTAGTGTGACTGGAAGGAATCTGGAGTCTGGATTATGTCCCGCTTTCCGTTGTCTTTGTCATCCATGGAGCTTATGATGCACAGCGTGATGCCAGCCATTGTGAAGAGCATTCCTATGACAGCTTCTGCAGAAAGACATATTAAAAGAAATGCTGATTACGAAACAAATTAGAACCAAAATAATGTTTTGAGGGAAAGGAAGAACATCTCTGAGAGGATATTAGCATGTTTTGAAAAAAAAAAAGTCACAATACTCTTCAATAGCTCAATATTTGTGCCTAGCCTCCCCAGTAATTTCCAGAATACCCCCCTTTATATAGGTTTGGATGTTGTTGGTTGTGTGACTGACCTTTTGCTAAAATGTACCATGATCGCCTTGACAAATAACTTACTTTTGCCACCAAACTCTTCACCCAGTAACTTGCCAGTCAGCAGAGTGCAGAGGAAGGTGAGGGAGTTGGCCACAGGAACAGCCAGCGATAAATCTGAAATCAGGAAGAGGTTTTTTTTTTGTTGTTCTTTTTGGAAAAATGCCAAAGAATCAGCAGGTTCCTTCCTTCTGTTTGTGATACTTGGATTCTTGAGATGTTCGCCATCTGTTTTGGGGGTCACCCTTGTTTCCTGCCTCTTCCTTTCCTCGTCTGGCTAGTGCCGAGTCTCAGCAACTGACTCCAAAGCATCCTCACTGTGAGCACACTGCGGTAACACTTTATTTCTCTCCCGATTTGGTCTGTGGACCAAAATGTGGACTCCATTTTCAGTGAGCTGTCAATGCTTTCACCCTATCGAACAGGAATGAGGAATTTCAGACTGAATTCAGCTTCTAATACAAAAATTCTTTGGGAAGTCAGAAATTAGTCAAACGTGACTTTCAACCTCCCAAAAAAATGTTCAGAAATGCAAGTAAATCACCATAATTTGACATCTTAATCAAGAAATAATGAGCTTTGCTAATTTTGCTAAATTATAGAAAGAAAAACACATTTGACAATTCATCAATGACAATAATATTTGTATTTTAGCATGAGAAATGTAATTTTGGTTGAGCAGCACCCACAAACTGGCGTCTTATCCATTACAGGAACATAAACGGTCATTTTGGTAAATTACTGATGCTGGTGATGTGGAGTCGCTGTAGCATAAACCTGAGATCAAGTTGTCAGTGTCACAGATTTGTGAAGCACTGTCGCCTGTAGCCTTGAGGGAATAAAACAAAACACTCATTGAAATATTCTCCCTCCCATTGCTTAACAAACTGAAATCATGTTGGTGATCCTAACTCACCAACAACAGCAGAGGTGAAGGGGCTCCCTTACTCAAGAGTCCCAGATGTCTCCCTCCTCCAACACACCTGAGCCAATGGCTCATTTGCAGCTGGACGAGATCGTACTCATTTCAACCAGGTGTGTTGGAACATGAAGAAGGAAGGAAGGAAGGACCCCCCCCCCCAGGACTGGAGGTGGGGCTCCACTCGCCCTGACCGCTTTCAATCCACAACAGATCTGCTCTGCTCACTTGTGCCATCATCACAGAACCCTGGGTTTGTTTATCACGACATGAACGGCGGTTTGGTGACTGTGTTGTTTGGTGATACAAGTCTTACCTGTTGTTGAAAGCGTATAATAGTAGAGCACAGAACCGCTCTGGTTGAGTAAAAACGAGATCAGGTACTGCACAGCAAAGAGAAAAAGGTGTCAATAGGGTGAAATGTACGCTGGAGTACTAGCGCTACACATGCATCATCAGTACTATACTTTAAGTTTACCTTGCGATTAAGGAACAGAAACTTGACTTCAGCCAGTAGCTGTCGAAGCCTTCCTGTTTCCGACACATCTTCTATCCCGTGCGTGGCTCTCTTGAGCAGAGGGTTGGTGCAGCCCCACAGCACCGACACCAGCAGCAGATTCAGCAGCTCCACTGCAACACAACGACCCGCTTCACAGTCCACCCATGTGCCATTCAGACAAATAAGCTATTACACCGTGTTGTTATAACAAGAGCCATCCAGGAAGAAAAAGTCCGTCAGTCCAAAAACCTGACTCGAAAGCTCCTTACCCGCTGTCACCATCGCGGCTGGTCTCTGAAGCTGCATTCAAAACGCTCGATGATCAACGAACATAGTCGAGGAAACAAAACGATTCATACCGAAGATCTTGGATCGTTTTATTCCACTGAGATTACTTCTGGAACTAAATGAGAAAATATTCATACACATCTGATTGTTTATGTCGTCGAGGAAATGCAAATAGTTGCCAAGGAAATATTGTTGACTTGAACGCAGCTTCATCGAGTCCATTGACTTACCAGCTGAGGGCGCAGTTTTCCCTTTGTCGAATAAATCAGACCAGTCTGAACATTTGAGAAAACATCCTTTATTTCTAAACATTTTGATTTTAAACAAAGTGCAACAACGACTGCAAAACAGGAAGCAAAGCTAAAAAAGCAAAATACTTGTAAGTCAAATAAAATGCTTATCTGACTGCAAAATCCCAAATTCTACAATAATTGTAATCCTATAAAACTTTGTAGTTACTATGATGTGAGGTGGGATGTTCATTTTTTGTCATGTTTTTTGCCTAATGGCTCTTGAAGATCTCTTTTTCAAATTGTCATGATCCAGGATGTTTCAGTAGGACTTCATTTCTAACTTAAAAACAATGTAATCTCAGGATAAATTTACAAAAGAAAATGACAAAAATTACCGCTTTCAGTTTTGAAATAGAGAAATTTGACCTTTTGTAAAGCTGAAGCATCAGAAACGAGCAAAAAAAATAATCCAAAAGCTACAATTTCCAAAAAATATAATGCTTGCCTCTGTGGTTTATGTATTTGTCAATTTTACTGTGGAAGAACCGATTATCTATTTGCAACAAAAAGTGTTTTTGCTTCAGTTGGGTGACTATTGTAGAGTTAGTTTCATAATGAGTATGCCCAGACATTTAACAAAAACCAACATTACGCTTTATAACAGAGCTGCCATTTAAAATAGTTCAGCATCTGGCTGCCTGTAAAGGTTGCCAAACGAGGGATCATGTTCCAAAAGAAGTTCAACTCAGTTGATACATGCGAAAGAGTTTCTACATATAATACATAATAATTTTTTTAAGGACTGAACTTCAAGCAGTCAACAGGCACCACGTTTTATATGTACCTCTATATACATCTCTCTCTCTCGATAGATAGATAGATAGATAGATAGATAGATAGATAGATAGATAGATAGATAGATAGATAGATAGATAGATAGA
>JAUESF010019258.1:0-11081 GCA_032274765.1 Malacoctenus tetranemus | reverse complement strand
ACACACACACACACACACACACACACACACACACACACACACACACACACACACACACACACACACACACACATCGCCAGAAAAGTACACATAAAACCTCGGCTGCAAGCTGAAAAGAATGAAGTCGGGGATGTCGTCGTCCACCATGCTGCGCCTCCCGACAAGGAAGTGCAGCATTTTCCTCGGGACACTCTGTGTGTTTTCCGTGGCAGCTGCAGGAGGAGGACGCCTGCTGATTGTAAATTAACAGCCCTCGTAAATGCAGCAAGAAGATGCTTATTGGCCCCGCTGAGGTGCAAGATAGCAGAGAGCACGCGGGGCTGATTCAGCAAGCGGGGACGCAAAGATTGAGTGGGAACACTGAAAGGACTCCAACAAGACTGTTCAAGGGCCCCTGTGATACATCTGTGATCAGTGAAGTTAAAGTAAAGTCAAGTTATTCTTGGTGAACCACATTGGAAGGGGGTGGGTTACTGAATTTGGGGGGGGGGGCATTCAGGGAGCTGTCAGGGCTTTAAGGGCCTTGGTGACCACCAGGATTCGGCTGGACATCACACTGGTGGCAGAGTTGGAAGTCCGTTTCACGGAAACATGAAGCCACCACGGAGAGGAGAGAAAATATTCTGCAGCAGACACATATCCACACATCATGGTCACTGCATCACTGCCAGAGCAGGCCAAGGCCAGGGACAGTGGCCAGGGTGGGCAACTGCCCCCCGCCCTCCCAAACTCTATAAATCTCCCTTCAACATCACCTGTCATCAACTTGACGAAGAGCAACAACAAAGCAAAACACGGCAAGCTGGATCTCAATGAACACCGACAGCTTGAAAATAACTATGAAGCAAAACTCTTGTCAAAGCGTGTTCATATTCTGAATCATTCCAGACACATCACTGGCTGAAGGGTCCCTCTGCAGCCATAACAAACGCACCTGCAAAAGCGTCCCTATGGAAAGTTCACACTATTGACGGTGGCAGGTCCTAACATCTGGGCTGGACTGAAAAAAAACACCAACAAACAAACAACCGAGCTGCAAAGAGATGCCGTCGGAATACCAAACAGGAGGGCGAATAAAGATGGAGACGGTACGAGCATGCGGCTAATTTCATCGATCCTCAGACGAAGTGCGCGGTGCGCTGAGGGGGCGTGTGGGAGATAAAGCGGGCGTTCAAAGTGAACGCCGGCGACACTTGAAGCACTTTTGTTCATCGGGAACACTTCATTCAAGTGACCTTCATCTGGCATTCACACAGCCAATGAAAAAAAACAACAAAAGTGTGCACTCATGTAAGAACCCGACAGTGTTGGTTTCTTTCACTTGTTCCAACAGACCTTGGATGACACAGAAATGAATGTTCTCCAATCGAAGGGGGTTCATTCGCATATGTCTTTGCAATCCATCCTCAGCACCTGTTATATGGATGAAGGGCTGAACGAGTTGGAGACCATTCAAGCTAAACTCAGGGGGAGGCTCCACACCAGGGGCCCGAGTCGACCCCAAACACGGCCAGCAAACAGCAACACTGCTACCAAGCAAAGGATCATTTCAGACTGAAAATCTAATTATTATTTTTCACTCTTGTCTGACGACAGGAAATCCTGATACAATACATGTTAAGATGTTATTCTCTATAGTTTCCTCCCCTTGTAATATTGATTATTTCAGTGTTTCACCTTCATCCGAATTGCCTCAAAAATGTCCAAAAAAGAGGCCCAAACTTGCAGGGATTGTACCCTGCTTTTTCCACATGGCTGTCTTCAGAGCATAGCTCCAGGACGATTTGCACTCGCCGCATGAAGAGCCCGATGAAGGTCGCTTTACTCGCACATAAACACCAAAGAAAATGGCTTTAGTTTTGACAGATTGTCCTGTCCCCGCTCCGTCGAAAGCCCTGATGCCAGAGCGTCGCCGCGCACCGCACCAACTGCCGCATCACAGCTGACAAATGACTCCTCCAATGGGCGGCGGACTGCGACGGCGAATGAATGTCCAAATGTGTGCCGCGGTGCCACTTGGGGAGCAGTGCGCGGCAATGCAGAAGATCAGATACGCTCAAAAAAAAAAACATCTTATGTTTACACTGCGTCGGTTGCATCGGTGCTTCGCTGCACTGAGCGTCACGCAGTTTGCGTGATCCCTCAGTTTGGGCCCGTGTTGTATTTTAACAGCCTCAAAGTGGTGGCTGATGTCGATCTAACTGAACTGACCTTCTGCAGCTCCTTTCCATAGGGAAACAACGAGATACACGCAAGATATATAACCTCACTTTTTGTGAGTCAGGCTCGTGTGCCATCCATCCATCCACCCCCTCCTCCTCCCAACACCTCCCTCTTCATGACCTTCAGTCTCACCTCATTCATTTGTTTACTCCTGTCACGTCTACTCCAAGAACATACACATCATTTTCACGGTTTTCTATAATCAATATACCGGCCCACGCTTCACTGCCCTGCAGCATGAGGGTGATTCTTTGGGTGATATTGAAAATAGTGTGTGGGGGGGGGGGGTAACTTAACTTTACGCCTTAAAGGACCAAAAAGGATGTGAGGACTCATTTTACTCACTTCTGTTCACTGAGAAAGGTGATAATTAAGGGTGTCAAACATACATCAGCAGCTGTCCCAAGGGAAAATACCCTGCAAGCTGAAAAATCCAATTGATGCAAGAGGAAGTGAGGGTTTGATTTAACCCCTAGCATGACAAGTAAGGGCACGCACTGAAGTCACTCGGAGGCTGAGGTGAGCTGTTCACTGATTCGCTGAGGTAACTGAGTGGCCTGATTCCGTATGCAAAGTGCTGAGCAATTGCTGTTAAATGGCACTTTACACACGTGTCACTCAAGCTAACCCATCCACCTTTCTGCTCCATCTGCTTTGCAGGTGCCACAACCACAAGTCACCGATGAATCACAAGCGCGTCTTTGGGTTTTGAGGAGAAGTTCTGGAGAGCCCCCCCCCTCCCCCACCACCACCACCACCACCACCACACAGAATCCCAGCCACTGTGATGAAGTCTTTAACTTTTACTCATTTCTTAGTGATTTACAAATATTCAAATCAGGACAGAACTTAACACTTTGAGAGTCCATGTACATTGGAGCTAAATGTACGACTGTATTACTCCCATCTTAAAATATTTAATAGTTTTCAACAACACTGCACCAAATGTGAGGGAAAAAAGTAGTGCGTGAGTGAGGATGTGTGGGCACTCTGCTTTGGGGAATTTCAGACTATAAATGGCCAAATATTTTAAGTTAAAGCAGTCAACATTTGAGGATAGCTGCATCTTTTATTGCAAATACATCACATAATAGGGTTGTTTGGGTTCAGACATCACCACGGTTCCTTCGAGGATCGATCCCTTGAGAGACAGTCTCTCACTTTGCCAGCACTACTGTTGCATGTACAGCAAAATGTCAATAAAGTTTGATTTGATTCGAAGATAAGGATTTGTGATTAAAATCATGAAAAATAATCGGAGCAGGTAACGAAACGTGTGCATAAACTACTAAAAAGCAGAGAAACCCTGTGAGCCAAAGTTATGTGCAGAGCTGAACACAGGCTGAATGCTACAGTGACTCATCACCGCTCGAAAGTCTCACAGAGTGTATCTTTAAAGATGGGTGTTTTGTTGGTAATACCACTGCGAGACACAATACAAACAGCCATTAATAAGACCTCGTGGAGGAATACGACGTAATCCTTTAAAACCAAGCATACAAGGGCCAATGTGGTGGGAGGACTCGCTCACAGGAGACACCACACAACTGAGGGTCTGTAGATCTTTTCTCACAGATGGTCTAATAACGCAACATCTTGAAGGAGATTTGACGAATGAATTGACAAACGAGGACACAGTTTGCAACTTGGTCCAGATTTCCTGTGTGCGTGTGTGTACAGTACAGTTGATCCTCCGCAAGGCGGCAAATACGACGTCGTGCAAGCTGCTGCAGTAAACACACGGACCTCACAGCACAGCAACACGCTCATCAGGCCGTAAAGCAGAAGTGTAAACACACACTTTAACGGCGGGTGTACAAAGTGCAGAGTAATGGCTGCAGCCGTGCCTGGATCTGCCTTCCAACCTGTCGGACCAGTTCAGGAGTCACGTGACTTGGCCCAAAGGCACCGCAAGCATGCTGCCTCCCTATGCTCCTCCGTTCGTGTGTGCGCGAGTCAGTCAGTCAGTCCTGAGAGACACCAGATGCTAACCGGTGAGCAGCTAGCCACCAGCAGACAGCACGGTGCACCCATGCCTCGCCGGGTGCTCACAATCACCTTCCCGTCTCATTACCAGTAAAATATAACGCGGGGGTCAGAGACTGTGTGAGCCGAGCTCGGCTTGAGCTGCATATCTCGTTAACCACGCGGCAGCAGCAGCAGCAGCAGCAGCAACAAATTTTAATCACAGGGCCGTTACCGTGGGCCTAATTCCCCTCCACTACCTGCTACATGCAACTTAATCACGTCGTCGGGGGCTAATTGTTATTCCACTCAGCAACAGCAAGCGGGGGTATTGTTGTGAAGATTTTACTTTTGTGCAACTCTAATCTCTCCTAATCCTTTTTAAGGTCTTGTTTAATGTTTGTTATAAATAGTTTGTACTGAGATTGACCTCGGCACAGAGTGCTTTTCCTCAACCCCCCCCCCCCCCATTTTCCTGCGATGCTCTCGGCTGAGGCAATCACACACCCTCGTCGTCAGGGAAATGAGTGCGGATCAACACTGGAATTAACTTTTCTCCACAAAACTGTTGAGAGGAGAAGGCTCTAATCAACAACCACCAAGTGCGAAAGGGCCCGAGAAACAATGACTGCTGGCCCGGCGTGATATTTTTGGGAGAGGCCAAAAGCTGCAAGAGGAGAGTGTGGCCCCACATGAACCCTGGGAGTGGGCGATTCTTTTACTCACGGGGGCTACATGAAGAACCAGGACCACCGTTGAGGGCTGAGCCAAAACGTTCAACACAGTTCTGCGAAGCATGAGTGCAAATCTTATTAAAATACAGCATCTTGTGTAGTTTTTCTACGCTGCTGCAACTGAGTCAGTCCAACATGCTTTAGTCCTCATTGTTTATGTCTGTTACCATGGAAGCAATGCTTCATCTTCACGCGTAGTCGTGACAGACACCTCATGCTTTGGTTTGCCAGCTTTGAAATAAACTCAGGATGATTGCATTGCATCCATCATGCACAATTGTTTTAATCTGACTCCTAATCGGTCCAATCAGGAACATTCAAGGGGCCACAGGTGCTCTTTGGGCCCTTCCAGAAAGAGGTACCAACCATTCATTTTGTGCTGCTTAGCCCTGAGTATCAGCTGACACCAGATCAAAGACGGTCATCATCAGGATGAGCCCTCATCCCTGTGAAGCAGGGGATTTTATTCAAAGGAGCGAGGGAGCGAAGGTATGCGAAGGATGAGGGAGAAAAAAAAAATCTGCTGACTCACTGGAATCATGAGGCGGAGGCGAGCGGAGCGGAGTGGAGTGGAGCGCCGGCTGCCCGGGGTGAGAGCTCGCTGCCTCCCCTTCAGGAAGGACAAAGCCACGCTGCTCCCCGCCGGCGCGCGCGGCCGTATGGCCGCAGCCCGGTAACAGGGCACCGTCTTGTGGCACGGAGGAGCTTCCCTCTCTCTGTTCTTACATCTGAGTGCAGACAGACTGATGCAATCTGAGGAAGGCGATGCATCTCTCTCCCCCCAAAGCAGTGTGAGTGGAAAGGGAAACAAAATAGGAAAAAAATAAAAAAAAACAACAAAGCTAAAAATAAAAGCCACACTCAGGCAGACAGCAACAGGGACCCACGACTGTGGTGGCAGTGAGGACAGGAATAGGTGCGGACCATGTTGGCTGCAGCCCCCCCCCACCGAAAACGCCATTCACCAACACGACGCTCCGGTCGAGCCCGTAACAGGATTTTGACGGGACTGAAGTGGGAGCCGCACTCTGATGAGGCTTAATTCGATTCCCATAAAACAAAAGCACACAGCCACTGTGATTATGTTGTCCGACTCAGCAGTGGTAATGTTGTGTGATCCTCTTTTAGTTATCCCGAACAAAGCTGACGAACAAAAAAAAGAGCAACAAATTGGGTGAACGAACACCAAGGCGGCAGCGCGTGACGCCGCCGCGCGACTAAAACCGGAGCCGTATCGGATGCCGATCGATAGCAGTAGTACTCGCGTCTCGTCGTACGTCAGGTATGAGCTTCATGCCGTGGAGACAATGGAGACAACAAACAGCAGGAGCTCAGCATCAGTCTTGGAAAATGTTAACAAATAAAATAGAGTAGACTCTAATTCAGGCGCTTGGTCGCACTGTTTACCTTTTCACAGTTAGTTCTCCAAAGAAGACACTCAATAAGACAGGAAGTCAAAATGCCCTCTGTCAGGCCAGACCAGGTTGGGCAGTGGTAATAAGTTGATCAAGACTAATTTCATTGTGCTCCATTGGACAAACTGCCCTTTTTTTTTTGCCAAGTCTTCCTCCCGAGGGTCCGTAGTACCCCCAGTTGCCCAAGTAGCATGGCCACTTGCAAAAGTATCGCAAGTTCAAGCGTCCAGTTTACAAGGCTCCGCAGGCCTATGAAGGGGGACCAGCCTACCAGAACCTCCAGCAGCCCCAGAACCTCCAGCAATTCAGACAGCAACGATAGCGTGACATCCACAGAGGGGACGTTCACAAGCAACCGCACATTTTTATGATCCCAGGGTCCCATATGTCTGATGAGAATGTCACCAAAGTGGCACACTCTTTTAGGTGGGGCCGGTGGCGGGGAGGTCCGAGCCTCCTCCATGTAAAGTTTTCATGCAAATGACTTCACCAGCTCCAGCCGGAGGCCTGGTTCTCCGCAACCTTTCGGCCCCCGTCTCTGGCGTCAACGCAGACCTCTAATTTCATCTTGACTGGAATGAGCGTTAGAGTCTCCATGTTTCTGTCAGCACGTCAAAACTGACATTACACATGTTTATTACTGGTTAGAGAATCGGATTCACATCTAAATGACAGTGTTCCCTAAATAACAACAATAACAACAGGTTTTGGCTTTGAAATGATCTCACTTGCCTTGGGATCGGCTGCGTGTCGACTCAGCGTGCGCTCACCTATTCATGTACTGTATGATCGCGCTGTATCAACTCATTAGACCGTCCCCTCCTTCTTTAACATGTTGACGTTGTTCCGCCTGGGTAAACACACAGCAGCCCTTTTCAATGTCGTGAGGTCACCGCCATGTTTTCTCGCGCGCATGTGGGGAATGTGTCTGCATGTGCAGGAAAGTGGCCAACAGAGAAACTGGCACCGACGCGCGGCTCCTTCAACTCGAGGCGGACGCGGAAATGCTCCCGTTTGCCAAGCGAACCCGTGAGGTTGATTGACGACGTCCAGCAGGTGAATGAGCTCTGACATCAACAATAAAAGTGAACATTTCATCGGTGTGTCAACAAAAAGTGTCAATCAGAGACTTGTTTCTCTCCCTGCCCTTTAACAGAGGCTGTGTATTTAGCCAGAGAAGCAGAACAAGAGCAGAAACACATTCTCATCAACCCCTGGTTGTAACCACTAACCTACATAATCACTTTTTAGCCTCTCAAACAGGGTTTGGAACATTTTGAAAGTGGCACTAATATGTCGAACCTGATGTTAACTGAACACCACGCTGCGCTGTACTGCCATCACATCTCTCTTTGAAAGGGGGGGGGGGGCGACTATTACTATTTAGCTGCCGGAGCCGAATACATCACGAGCATCTCAGTCTGTAAAAACAGCACAAATCTGCGAGTCGACCTTGTACTTTTCACTCCTGGCTGGCGTAGCGAGTCCCGCGCTCACTGATTGCTAGAAAAAAAAGGAAAAAAAAAATGTTTGCAGCACGCAGGAAAAACTAAGTGGTGAAGATAAATTTAGCCCATTTGAACTCACAATCGCATCCATAACGCATAAATACACAGGATTTTGTCTTCCACATCACGTCTCCTGCACGGCCTGTATCCCCCTGAGTGCGGCGGTGCAATTTGAATGTAACCCCATTATCACTGGAAACAACTATATATAGAGGAGCGACAGAAGGCAAACACAACAAATGCTCATTGCTGAGGAAATGTCAGCCGCGAATAGAAATAACGTCACATTGATGTGGAATAAATTCACAACGGTGAGAATTGCGAGGGGCCGGCAGCAGAGTTAGATCTGAGGTGAGGCATGTGGTTGGGAAGGAGGGGGGGGGGCTTGGTGGAGTCCCCACAAATGCAGGAGTGCAGACTGTGTTTTCCAGTCTGTGTGAGTGGCCGACGGACTCACAGGCGGGCAGGAAGAGGCGTGCGAGCGCTCGCCGAGCCACAAAAACATGACGGGTCAGGAAACATTCAGCCGGGCCGACAGCGATGGCAGCCAAGTGCAGGACACTGAGACACACATGCAGGCACGCACGCACATGCACATACGCGCACGAGCACACGCAACTTGTTACATGCCCTGTCATCAGTTCTGGTAACATCAGGGTGACCCCCGCACAGTCGCAGAGCCAATCCACGCCTGCTCAAACTGCTGCTAGCCGAACAAAAGAGCCGATGACTCAGGTAAGATGGCCACTCGAAGACCGTCCTCCGCGACTGTGGGCCGCGGCGAGCTGCCCTCGTTTCTTCCTCACAGAGACACAACAGTAAAAAGGACGCAAAAAAAAAAAAGGGGGCGGGTGGGGGGACGAGTTATCTTGCAAGCGCGAGGAATGATTGCTTCCAAAGAGACACAAGAGCAGCAGAGGGCCGCCTCAGATGCCTCATGCACGCTCATTTGAATTGCAAATGTTGCTCGGCAGCACGCTGGGCTGTGAAATCCCAGCAGCACCCTCGGGCGTCTGAACTCGTTCGCAAACGCTGACATGTACGCACTAGTAGCGGGACTCTGCGACCGTGTACAGTAAAAAAAAGAGAGAGAGAGAGAGAGAGAGAGAGAGACAAAAGAGGCCAAGGCGAATCTTTCCCCTCAAACCTCGCAAACACAAACACTTGTGCAAGTACTAATGAGGTGACACTGCCGATGGGATGATGTAATGGCACTCAGAGTGGAGAGGAGGAGAAGAAAAGAAGGCACCGGGTGATAACTGGCAAGGGAGGGGGAGGGGGGGCGGGGGGGTTGGCCTGCAGGCTGACACAGCAGTCGCAGGATCACGTCCCACGGTAACAACACGAATGTGTATGTGTGTGACGGCAGGTCTGCCAGCTGAGGCTGACAGGCCTGATGGTGGCCGTAGGCCCCACCTGTATGGAGGCAGGAAGCCGGTTGGGGCGCTGCAGAGGCACCACAGTCAGAAAGAAACAGATGAAAAAAAAACAACAACAACACGCAAACGCATGACAGACGCTTGTGCACAGTCAGAAGTTTTGAGAGATTTTAGCGTTGGCATTTGAAAATGCCATTTGTTGTGTTAGTCCCGCGATCCACCGACGCCATCAGGCTGGAAGGACTCCGTCTCCCTCCACAGCGTTCGGTGACAGCGCGTGGAGTTTAAGTGCATGCAGCGGCAGCGGTGAGTCATTGTATCATCCAGTCTGTTCCGTGGCGGCGGCGCTGACAGAGTTTTGGCAGGTTGCTGTTAGTCCGGTAGTTACCTAGACACTTAACCACCGCGGTGTTTACTGTCCCATCTATTACTGTTGGCATCTGCTGCTTCTGCTTGTCTCTCTGAAGGAGTCCAGAATGCCACCTTGTGGCCTCTCTCCACAGCAATTAAATCAAAGACGGCCACAGCGCGCCGTCCCACTCCTGCACACTTCGAGACTTCGCAGGCTCGACAGGCTGCTTCCCTCTGGACGTCAGTCTACCTGCAACTTAGCTCAAATATGCTCAGGAGAGCCTCTCAATACTCATGTTTTCATCAACTTGTAGTGACTCTGTGAGGTCACATTTGATGAACACGCTGCGTGTTGTTTCCTTCAGCTTCCACACGTAGCTCAACTGCTCAACCAAGGAATCACGGGACAATGATGGGGCAAAGTGGTTGCTGTAACATGCAGTCTGCCTCCAGACCAGCCTTCATGACCTTCAACCGTCCACTCTCGATCCGTGTGGAGCCGCAGCCATCATCATCATCACGATCCTCACCATCACACTACACCCGAATCCACTGCCTCTTCTCCCTGTGTCGGCCTGAAGACAGACTGAAAAGTCGATATAGCAGCTTGTGGTCCACTCTCTCACCCACGTACGTGTGCCTGAAACACAACTCAGTGATGTCCTTAGAATGACCTCAGAACAAACTATTTTCCAGCATTTTTTTTTCAATATGAAGCTAAAAAAGAGGTATAGTGCCCCTCTAACAGTGACGCTGTCACTTGGAAAAATAAAGAGTAGAAACAAGTGACTTGATCCACTGTTACATGGTAGAAAGCAGTAACGCAGGACTCAGGGAGCAGCGGTTAGTTGCTTCCATGTCTTCCCCATCCTGCTGTCTATCCTCCTCCCTCAGTTCAGGAAGGCAGACCTGTGCCTAACACAGCTTTCTGGAAGCGTGCCCCTCCAATGCTGTAACTGCCGAAAAGCTGGCGAGAGCCAGGGGGCCAAAGGTGAATCCGTTCCCATACATGGAAGCGGCTTCGGGACGCAGGGGAAACAGTGCCGCTTCACCTCCGCAGCCGTGCCCCCCCCCCACCACCACCACCACCGTCGTTCACACGCCACTGACACATGCGAGCTAAAAAGGGGACAAAGCCTGCTGAACTCTGGACCTCGCTCATTTTGTTTCAGGAGGCAAAAATATGACCGCGTTTGTATAGGCGAGCAGAGGTGTTGATTAGAGGGTGTGACAACGCCAAACATTGTGTGTGTGTGTGTTTGTCAGGGTGGCTGTTGGTGACGGGCGTGTTTGGAAATACACTGACTGAGGCAATAACAGATCCAGTTTTACCCCGACAGGCTGAGACACAATGCAAACAGCTGATCCCTGCAGCAGCAGCAGCAACAGCAGCAACTTTAAGAGGATTGGGAGCCCTGCAAACGCAGAGGCTGCACTGTGTGTGTGTGTGTGTGTGTGTGTGTGTGTGTGTGTGTGTGTGTGTGTGTGTGTGTGTGTGTGTGTGTG
>JAUESF010019255.1:0-11094 GCA_032274765.1 Malacoctenus tetranemus | reverse complement strand
CTACACAAGCACACGCTCTGCTGAACACGCTGAACTTCTCAGTTTCAAACCACAGCGTTGCTACCAGACACAAAAATGTGACGTTTGAACTCACTTCCTCCCTACATTAAAAAAAAAAAAAAGAAAAGCAGTATTTTCCACAAGCCTTTGTTGCAAGTACATGATCCTGAGAACAGAGAAAAGTGTACCATCTGCTTCATGCTTATCTGTAAATGTTTCCCTAAAAGCCTGTATCTATGGGGATGTTTATGTGGGATAATCTCAGGGTGTTTGGATGTGCCATCATCCAGTCAGTGAGGCTCTCAGGCACACGGGGGAAACGTTTAAAATCTCTTCTCTTCCTTCCCCGTTTTCCTCTCACAAACGGTTTCTCTCTCTCTTTTTTCCCCCCTGTCGATCTCTCCTTTAACGCAGATCTGCCTTTTTTAATCCAGGTGAACATGCGGACAAAAGGAGCCTCTGTGCAGGTGGGCGCCGATTACCTGAGGTAGAAGCTCTCTCCGTAGGGCAGCACAGAGAAGGCGGCACACAGGGACCTCTTGGCACAGATGAGCACAATCCTTCAACACAAATACACACGTTATGCAGAGGTGACATCTGTTTGAGAAAAAGACTCAACCTTGGATGAAAAAACAACAAAATAAAAAAATCCCAACTTTTAAATGCGTACGCTGAAGGAATGACTTTGCATTGTGTATCCATCTCTAAAGAAACTTAGGCTACAGATCATAGACATTCTCAACTTACACATATATAACAAATTTGTCTTTCTGATAAACAACTGTGCAGGACATAGTACAGACAGCTGAATCTGATTGTCAACTGCTGATTGACACAAGACAGCCCAGCAATGTCAGTTTGACAAGAGACACTCTAAGAGCCTTAATAATAAAAGAACAAGAACAGGAATATTAAACAGAACAGCAAAGCGTCAATCTGACACACAAACACCTGCAACAACAAAGAAGCTTTTTCTCATTCTGCCAGAAACACGTCAGGCATCCTCGTTTTAAAAGATGCAAATTATTTGTTAACACGAAGCGGCGTTTACAGTTAGCATGACGCTCACTTACAATACAGACTCCTTTTGCAGATGACCCAACACAATGGAGCTTCTCTTGAACAGAGAGTGTGTATGTGCGAGTCTGTGTGTCGCCAAATCTCTAGAGTCAGAAACCAATGTGGAATAGAGACCGCACCTTTCATCGCCTCCTCTCTGTCTCGAGAGTAGAATGGTAACAGTCATTATCTTTGGCAAAAGAAACAGAGAGACTGAATGCTGATTCACGGTGTGTGAAAACACCCTCATCTCTCAGCTGACCACATATCAGCTCAACATCTACTCGGGGAGGCACTGGTGTGAACACTTGAATATAGAGATTTGACCTTAAAATTACACCCAGTTCCGTCTGAGACCAACAGAAGGAACGTTGACAGAAGCAGACGTTCCCAATTACAAATATAGCCAAATTAGATTACAGGACCCACCGGCTTTTCGTTAATCAGAATAACTGGCAGAGTGAGCAGTAAATCTACCACCATAGTTGCATAACTTGGATTAAACTATATTAGCATAAAAAAAAGAGGTTTGAAGGAGCAAATCCAAACCTATTACTTTTAATCAGTGTTTTCTAATTCTTAATTCAATTCCTCCTGCTTGCAAATGACATTCTTGATCATGTGCTAGCTGGAAGGTTTGAATAAAACAAAAACTACTCATGAACACACATCCACAAGTCTCAAGGACTCATAGTATGCAGCTGTAAAATTAGTACTGATCTCCTCATTTGACTTTCGGTTATAGCAATCAAATGTTTCATCATGCTTTTCATTTGTTTTTTAGGCTACCTGCAGTAAAACCTGAAGAACCTTGATGATTAATGAGGAGAGCAGACCTGGTTTTACATCACACTGTTCTTTAGCATCGCTGTGAATAAAAAAGTGCTCTGAGAGCAAACATGGTGGGTGCTTGTTTTACAGTCGGATCATGATCAAACACTTCATAATGAGGATTGTGGGTAAATAATTTATTGGACTTTAATACCAATAGAGAAACACGGCATCCAGTCTCATGACTGTGAGTAACCTTGGGGTGTGAGACCATTAAAAAAAAGGACAAAAATTCTAACAAAAAGTACTGTAGTTGCATAGTAAACAATAACACAAGAGTTAATCATGTCAGAAACCCACAACTGCCACTTTTCTACTCATCCCACAATTGCAACGGCATTTCATAGGGAACTAACAAATTTTGTGACAATATAAGCGAAAAAAAATTCTACTAAATCAAACTTTCCATTTGTCTTGCCACGTTTGAATGCCAATGCATCGGCTGTGACTGTAGCATAAATTACTACACTTCTTTGACACATTGCTCCATTTCGCCCTTTCCCCTGAGACAGATCTGACTTCAATGCTGTTTTTATGCAGCACAGAAACACACCTACATAAACACACATGCAGGCTGTGCCCTGTCATGCATGGGAAAGTCTCGAGCAAGAAGTCACCAGGGAGCTTTATGGAAACAGCAGAAGCATCACAACACTGCAGCTGGAAACGTGACTCTGCTGAGGAGTCTGTTCCCTCCACTCATCTATTTATTACAATGTATTCCAAAACACTGGAGGCACATTAGTCCCTAATCACTTTCAAGAAAAAACAGACAGTGCTCCTGCTGGGAAATGAACCACTGACCTCGAGGTTGAGGTTTTACTGCGAGTAGAGAAAAACAAACAATCAAGAACGAAAGAATTTACTGAGAAAATGTTATAAAACTTAAAAAACCTCTTCCTGCATGAAGTCCCTCTTATTTTGAACTTCCAGCTGGTGTGCCACAAGGCTACGTATTTGGTCTCCCTTTTCACAAGCATTCATTAAAAAATAAAAAATAAAAAAAAGAATTCACCCTGAAAGCTGTGAAGAGGCACAAAATGTATGCAGATGACATCTATTTATGCACCAGTGA
Organism: Malacoctenus tetranemus; assembly: GCA_032274765.1. Classification (NCBI taxonomy): domain Eukaryota; kingdom Metazoa; phylum Chordata; class Actinopteri; order Blenniiformes; family Labrisomidae; genus Malacoctenus; species Malacoctenus tetranemus. The sequence goes on along the minus strand of JAUESF010019255.1, from coordinate 8,129 downwards.
AATCTTTTCATCAGGCAAAAGAGTTGTTATCAAGGCAGCTGGCTGGTCTCTCAGAGGCTGCAGAATGGCTACTTGACACTGAATCATCACGACAGAGTGTCAACGTGCTTTTCATTTCAGACAGAAGCGCTGCAGAGAGCCCCGCACTTCAATTTATTTACATGCTAAGAAATTCTAACAAGGCTCATAAAGCTCAGCCTCTTTGTTGATAACACCACATGAATAGTCCTGTGTAACATGTAATGATGTTAAACGTAATTGGCTTTGAAATCAACGGCACATATAAACAAAATCTACAACATTCAATATTTTGTACCAAAACAAGTTGGATAAAAGATGTTTGCTTTCAGTTTTCAGTGTTTTTCATGACCCATCCAAAATATCTTATTTACTGTCTGTAAGCAACAGTATCTTCATTGATGAAATGATGACTTGGCTGAATGACACCACGATCTATTTTAAAACAATCACCCATTGGTCTATTATATCTGATCTGTGTTCCTTTGAACCAGCAGTCTGGGTTATACTCTGGATGAGGAAGGACCAGAATAGAACACAATGGAATTGAAATAGGCAGCACAGAATCAGGCTATCCAGGCTCCCGCAGTTAAATCCACACATCCCGACACGCTGCGTGACTATTTGAAGGTTAGCGGTCACAAAGACTGAGCTATGTCCCCTGTGACATGTAACAGGAGCCTGCAAACAAGCATCAACTCAAAAGACTATAAATATAAGAAACCTTTTATAGCCACGCTGAGTCACCTGAAGCCCACCTTCCTTCACCGTCATTGACAATCACAGACTGCTGTCAGGAATGTGGAGCCGATCAATGTGACTCGGACATTTTAAAATTCAAATTCGGAGTCCTAAAAATGTCCAATTCCAACCTCAAACAGAACATTACTGGCTTTGCTGTGATGTTCATTAAAATCCAATTACATGGACACACTTCTGGTAATAAGCAATTTGAGCAAGTGAATTTTCCTTTTTCTATTGGATCCAACTGAAAAACACACAAAATGAGAGTAATATCTATATTAAACACGATATCAGCTGATTTTACAAGACCCTTGAAAAAGGAGTTTGACTTGATCTGATATTTTAATCTCCACAATTTTTTTTGTTTTGATGATGCAAAGCTGAGGTGTTGATTAAAAAGACAACCAAAACAATAACAGGCTGGTTTGTTTGTCCTACCTGCTGCCTCTCGTGTCGTACTGTTTCATGTTTTTGATGAAGTGGATCTTCTTGGAGTGGCGCGGTCTCGGGGAGCCGCCAGAGAGGTTGCGGGTTCTGTTGAGAGGGACAGCAAAATGTAAACACTAATGAAGATTAATACAATTTCACGTAAATAAACTGGTTTAGAGTATGAACACTGCAGCATTGTGCCCCAATAAGTTCAGAAATTCTTGTTCTACTTGAGGTATTTTATAGAGTAATAACCAAAGAATGGCATAAAAATGTTAAACAAATTCATATTCAGTTAAGATAAGAAACAATTCAAAGTACGTATTTAACACATTTGCACATTTGTGAAGAGCAGTAATTTGACATTTTATGCAAGATAAACTGAACCAACATTGTGAGCTTGTGCATGTGTGTGCGTTTGTGTGTGCGTGTCTGCAGAAGGTCATCTTTTGAGCCAGGTCATGTAGCTGTGTCGACCTCGTGGATTAAAAACAACGGACCTCGACATGTAAGCGGGCCAAGGATCTCCGCTTAGTGACATCAAGGGAGTTACATAACTGACATCAGCATTCGCCTGACTCGTACATGCAGCACCTGCACAAAACACAATTGCATGCAACGCAAAGTGTCTGCGTTCACAGAGTCCCGTGGTACACAAGTAGGCCACATATGCGATTTCATGCCAAATGAATGCACACAGCCTCTCAGCAGATTTACGCCAGTCTACTTCAGTACCACACACAGATTATATACATCCATGCTGGGAATGCACACAGATGGTGTTTCTGAGATTTTTGCAGCGGTTATTTTGTAGGTCGTTTTTTTTCCATACCAAAAAGCAACAATACACTGCTTTCTTCTTCTTACTTGTTTAAATCCTTCTCAGCATTTCAACAAGTAAAATATTTGTGGATGTGAACGCATGTAGCCTCAATCAGACCTCCCTTTTGCCTCGCTGTTATCAAGACCTAACCCTTAACTTAGAGCAAAGCTTGGTTTCTCAGACTGTGTGCGACGGTAACCAGATTTGGGCCTCCAAAGAAATAAATATAGACACATGCACAAACCTACAAAATCTGAATCACTTGCCTCATTTTTTTCTAAGAAAAAAAATGTTACACAACTTATGCACACAGACGTATATAAAAAAAGAAACAACTCGCACAAACGCACACACAGCATCTGTCACTGTTTTTTCATGGCTGACCTGGTGATTCCACACCACATGGAATTTAAATCACTGTTATCGCCAAGCATTCGCTGTCTGACTCAGTAATGCATGTTTTGGAAAGATGGGACTGTCTGTGTCTCTGCGTGGATTAAGACTTTGCACATTCCCTCGCATTGAGCAGGATTTTATTCAGAGAGTTCGAGGCAGCCCAAAGGGCCACCTAAGGCCAGAGAGCGCCGCACCACACAGCCCAAGCTACCTCCAGACATGCTGCAGGCCGATGGGCTCTGGAGAGGGGCAGCAGCAAAGTTCTGGTGTTGAAGTGACACACGAGCAGGGCCTAATCACCTCCCAACCCTTCCCCACCGTTCATACCCACAACACCGAGAGGCCACGGCCCCACTAAATCATAAATTCCGGACCACATTCTCTTGTTTTATGCATCGGCTGTTAGGCGGTCCAACAAATGTGCTTTGCATTTCGCCCATTTGCCATGCATGGCTCATGTCTGACTGCCTGATGCCTTTACAAGCACAGCAAAGTGTCCAACCAGGTACTGGTCAGAGAGACCTGATGGTATGAATGGTGAGTGAGGTTACATTTAGTTATGAGATGAGTAATGTGGGTATATTGTGCATGTGTGGTCAACCCAGACTCACTTCATCACATCATTATCAAACGAACTCGCATGGGAAGAAAAAATAAATTTGGCAAGTTGGAAAAAGTCATCTTGGGAAAAAAACCCACCAGAAATGTGGTGATGTCACTCAGTCGCTCCCTCTGAATAGGAAGGCATATTTAGACGAAAATATCCAACTGCACAAAAATGTAACTTTATTGAACACAGCCTATTTATGGTGAGTCTATCTTTGGTGTCTACTGTAACCGGCGTCACATGATGGAATCTTCTCTGCGTTACATCTCCATGGGAACCGTCACTCAGAGGCATTCGGAACGCTGAGGAATGTTGCCGACGTGTGGGAACGGAAAATGAGCCCACTGACAGACAGCCACGATGAAGGACCATAGTGAGGATGACGATTATGATGATCACGTAGAAGATGACTCAACAGTGGCTACAGTAGATGAGCGAATGTTCGACCTTTCTCACAGCTCCCACTTGCAGTATATGGCATCATTAACTCTGCCAAGGAGGTTGTGTGATCATTTGTTTGTTGTTATTTGAAAAACCTCTTTCAAACAGTCCTGATTGTTGGCGATGCAGCAGCAAAGAACAAATAACTATCAAGATTGAACAATCTAGTTGGTGAAATGGACCATGGGGGAAAAATGTGACAGTACTTGACAGTGAGTTTAACATAGTGAGTGTCTGGGCAATGTCTGTTTAAAGAGCCCAGTAAGATATCTTAAAGTAATGTTTCTCTGTGGCTTTTGAGAAGGGAATGCAGCAGTCGCAAACATAAACAAAAAGAGTGAGATAGCCGACGCCAGTGGTCTCCCAGTCCATCTAAATCTGTCCCAGTATCTGAGCCATGGATCTGCAGGCTCATTATCACAACAGTCTGCGCAGCGACCCAGTTCCATGAGAACCAGCCTGCTTCATTTTTCACGGAGGTTGTGGAAACTTCCCGTTCTGTGGGAATGGAAAGATCCTGCCTGATATTTCCCTTGCCACCGAGGATGAGGAGCGCGATTGGCGGGTTGACTGCCACCATAAAGGCCAAACTAAGCAGTCTTGAACCCATAAATCAGGTTTAAATGTGTCTATGTTTTTTTAATACAGCCAGTAAAGTTGAGTTTTATTTCGAGTTGGTTCCATAACTTAATGATGTATTAGAAATTTGGACATTTTCTCAGAAGAACACACCTGATTCAAACTCATAATCATGAGGACGTTTGGAAAAAGAAGCACTTCATTTGAATCGTACTATTAGTCCTACTTTATGTTTTACTGTGCAGGCCTTTTATTGGGGGGACAGTAGCATTGGATTTGTATGAGCCATAAAGTCATTTTTACTTTGAGTTATGAGTTCATGCTCAAACTAATAAAAGCTCGTTCTTGTTTGCGCTCAAAATAAACCAGCACAAAGAAGCACACTGTGACAGGATACTGTAATCTTAAAATAATATGACTACAATGACCTTTCGACGTTTTCACTCGGTACTAAATTTGTCCAGATCTCAGCTTTTTCTGCATCTGTTTCTATTTTAAAAGTCAAGCTCCTTCGGGTTTTTTTTTAAACTGCCTGCACCAAGCCAACACTTCCTAATCTGTAGTTCCTGCCTCCCATCAGCGTAACATTTATTTATTATTTCATCGTCTACTTCTCTGCCATTATCTGTTTGGATTATTTGCATGTTTGTTCATGAAGAACTGTATTTTACAGAAATAAAAGGCATGGAGGAACCACATTATATTTCAAGCAAATGAAATTAAACAATTGTATTGAATAAACAAAAACAAACAATTTTTTCGACAAGCTTTCATATCATAGTTGTGTTGTGATTTACTGTCCCTCGGTTGTTAGACATCAGCTCCAGGACGCAGATAATCCAAGTCAGAGACAAATCTCTTGTTTTTATCCTCATACCTTCATGTTTCTCTCTGTGCTGAGAGGTACTAATCAGACACACCAGTGAACAGGCTGTCACATCACTACAAAGGAAACGTCAGCTCATGGAGGACGTCTTAAAACATATCTATAATCTTCTCATCTCCACTAGTGTCACTTTTCCCTCCTCACTGTGCGATTGCCTTCTTTTGTATTGATCCCAAAATACCTGCTTTCACTCTCACATGATGTTTGAAGTTGCATTTTTAGCAACTGTCACATTGATTCCTAACAAACATTTATTGCTCTTTTAAAATCATTTCATCCCAGTTACAACGGAAGGCAATACCATTCAAAAACAAACCTTCCACAGCACTCACCACTATTGCACAATGATGCTCAGAGGCGCTATTATTTCACACCAAAATACAAAACTTTGCTGGTACAGTGACACTGATTCCCTGATGTCTGCATTAGAACCGAAATACTAACTGCGTGGCAATCAGAACATGTGTGCTAAGGATGATGCCGATTATCATCCATCGGTTCAGGAGTGCATCAGTCCATCCTGTAAACCTGCCAACAAACTGACAAAAAGTGAAGGGCAGTGTACATCCTTGAGAGGTTGTCAGTGCATCACAGGACTGACGAAGAAAGACACATAGGTATACCTGCACCTAAGCCTATTTTATTGTCTGATATTAAAGAATCCCAGAATATTCAAAGAAAGCCCAGACAGGTACAATGAAGAACATACTAACTACACGACAGGGCTCAATACAACCCAAGAGGACGCTGCAGTGCTGGCAGCACACTGACACATCCAAAAGAGGGCTAAACCCTGTATCTGAAATACTAAATCAAGTCTCCAATCGAAAGCTCATCTGGGCTGCTCCACCCTCAACAGTCGATGCTATTTGCTTATGAACTATCCAGATGAGTGCGCCCACAGCTGCTTCCTCCATACACACAAACACAATTATGTTGATCAGAGGGAGAGTGGTTCAGCACCAAGCACAAGAATGGCTCAACACACACACACACGCACACTTAATCTGCCTCTGCAGATTCTTTTCTTTGTTGGGGCTAGAATGAGTATTGATTGCTGGTTCTATCGAACATGTTTGTCTTAAGTTATTTCTTTGTGCTTATCGTGAGTTTCACCATGTTTTGGTTAATTCTTTATGTGAGTGCGGAAATCTTTTTCACATGTATGAATCAGAACATTGTTTTGGGTTACACCAATCTTTTGATGCCAATACTGACCATGTGGAAGGTGTCTGATGTCATCACACAATCAACCAGCTGAGTTTGTTATTCTGCTCCACCCATTTGCTGCGGTGAGCTAATGACACATTGACAGCTGAGACTGTGCCTTCAAAAACAAATTAAAATTCACAGAAAACTGAAGCCTAAAAGAAAATATTGAGAGACAAAAGAAAGCAGAAAAGGTTCTGCTTCTATTTTCACTTACATCTTTTATATTTTAATCCCGGGGGGGTTCGTGCTCACATCATTATTGGCTTGAATCAAGCAGAATCAATAAACTAAATTAAGCTCTGGGTCATAAAAGATGGGGAAGGTAAATTACAAGTGTACACATCATGTTCTCCCAATCTTGCAAGCTTTGTGTTTTTACCATTAGTCATAGGCTTGAAATCACTGTCTGGTTCTGACACACACACATGCACACACTGACCATTGAGTTTAAAAGCTGTGCTGCCTCCGTGTTCATCCTCCACATACTTGGGATGAGGACAGCCTGTCCACACCTCTGACACAGACAGACAGACAGACAGACAGACAGACAGACAGACAGACAGACACTGGAAGTCATGCAGATTACACAGCAAACAGACGCACGCACACACACACGCATGCACGCACGCACAGAGCAGGGTCACCCAGGAGGCCTGCTGTGTGCCTTACATCACTAGATTAACCGACTCTTCCCATTTGTCCGTCTGCCTGATTTACCGAATGAATTTGTCCCTCAGTCCTTATCCATCCTGTTCTTCCCGTCTTCTCCTTTTTTGCTCCAGAAAACATTTGTTCTTGATGCGACTTGACGAGATGACTTTGGTGAGAAACTGTTAGACATTACCAAAGTTGCATACTGCAAGTGCAAATCATGGAAAAATGTATTCCAGCTTTTCAGTTGGGTGAGTGTTTAGGGGAGTTTTCCAATCCAACGATGTTACAGCCAAAGTTTAGGTATATTCAGCTGATTCAAACTGAAAACCATTGACAACACTTCATACATTGGCTGTGTACTTTATTTGCTTTTAGAAGAAATTGTTCCTCAATTTTGAATCAATTGCTAAATCCCTTCTACTGCACTCTTACAAAAGCTATTCTGAAAAAAGCTGCACGACAACATCCAGTAAGGTGACATATGTATCATCACAGTAAATAAATGTTCACTTGAATAATCACATGCGAGTTCATGTGAATTGGATAAAGCTAGAAGCAGTTGATCTTATTGCAAAAAATACATTTAAATATTGACTTTTGATCTCAAGAGATTGTCAAATTACATTAATTTGCGGGATTGACTCGACTTTGACACACTTATAGTGGCTTCAGCGTTTGGCTGTTGAGCTTTGACTGGACAGATCTCACTGATTAATTATTATTGATTGACCTTTTTGTGTATTGTAGAGCAAAAGAGGATTCGTTGTCGCATGTGTCTTATAATTATTATACTGTCAGACCTGGAAAATATAAACAGACACAGCAATTGATTTATAATGCTGCAGCTGACGTGGTGTTCTCACACAGATTATAATCCATAGATGAGAAAACATTGGTCAAATGTTTGATGGGCCCATTAAGAATGTATGTAAACACATGAAATGAATTTGAAGCGGGGGGGGGGGTGTCTCAGAGGGCTGAACTGAGCTCTTCATGAGTTCGATCGATAACCACAAGGTTTCAGATAACACGATGTACACTGACGTAGTCAGACTTAGTGAAGGGGAATGCCACTTTATCATCTTGTTGAGAAGAAACTCTTGCAGACTGGGTGTGACTGATAAGACTGTCTATGGAAGGATTACGCTCACAAACATCAGCACTGTACCTCCTCCTACCACATGCACTTACAAAGGCCAAGGTCAAGGAAGGGCCTTAGAACTGTACTCATGGTGAATGACTGAATAATAATAAATAAATGCTTGAATTAACACACACACACACACACACACACACACACACACACACACACACACACACACACACACACACACACACAC
>JAUESF010019254.1:0-10000 GCA_032274765.1 Malacoctenus tetranemus | reverse complement strand
ACTGCTGCTTTCCCGCCGTTTTGAAGCTCCGTCTCCAGCTTCCTCCTGACAGCCGAGAGACCGACTGTCATCCCGCCTGTCAGCTTTAGAAACGCAGACGCGTGACAGCATGCACGCGCACACACACGCACAAAGAACACACACTGCGTGCACTGCTGCTGAGTGTGTGTTTAACTGCGAAGTGAAAACAACCTCCAGATATTCACTCTGGCAGAAGCCCGGGAATCGAACCGGGAACCCTGTCAGTCTCCTAAGTTTACAACCTGGCCATTCACAATGTGAATATCTTTGTATTTAAATCTGTGTGTGTGTGTGTGTGTGTGTGTCTCACGGCAGGCCCTCTCAGTCTTTCCGTCTGAGCGTCACGAAGAGGAGACACAGGCGCTCATTCATATCAGCGACTTCATCTGCAGGCTGCACGTCACCGCTAATGAGCTGATGGTGATAATCGGACGCCATGTTGGATCCCTCCTTCTCCTCTGAGTTACTGAGGAGGAGAAGGAGGAGATTACAAGGAGGAGGAGGAGAAGATAACGAGGAGGAGGAGGAGATAACGAGAGGGAGGAGATAATGAAGAGGCGATACAGAAGAGAAAGGAAACGCTTAGAATCGTCTAAAATCAGCAGCAGATTGAAAGCTAAGCATCGTGTCTCTCACTTGTTATTCTAGATTGGGGGTGGGGGGGTGGGAGGCGTTACCTGAGAGACGGTAACCACGGCAGCAGAGTGTCTGACCTCCAATTATCCTTCATCCTCTGTGTGTGTGTGTGTCTGTTTTCATCCTACATACATTTATTTTGTTTTCTGGTTTTTCCTCCTGATGGAGTGGATCGATTGTGTTCCATTCATGTCGTCTCATCTTAATTTGTTTTTTCAGCTGTTTCACCTCTGAATTCCTCATTTCTATCAGCGTTTCTAGAATTTATTCTCAGGTTTTTGTTTTTCTCAATGAACGGATTCAGGTTGATTCAGTCTTTCTCGGTGGTTCTGTCGCATTAAAACAGTCGAGCTTCACAGACGCATGCTGGTGTCACAAAGAGCAGTTCAGGTGTCACTCCTCCCTCCTGTTTGCATTGTGAGTCATGTCAGATCACCTCTGATTGGCCCACAGGGCGGGAACTCAGGAAGAGGTGTGCCTGGTTTGGACTTCCTGCTGTGGAGTTTGTTCATCAGGTCCGGAGCTCTTTCATATGCAGATGCTCGCACTGAAACATCTGAAGACTGAATTAAAATCACCGGAGGGAATAAATCTCCTTCAGCTCGCTCACATGACGATCCTCACCGATTAAACTGCAACAAACCACAAAGGTCTCAGTGTTCAGCTCGACTCTCCTCCCAATCTCACCACCTCCTGAAAAACCTCGCAAAGTCTTCGACAGCTAAAGTGCTGCTGCGAGTGTTTGCAAGCGTGTGCATGCGTGTGTGTGCGTCCTGGGATCCAGCAGACCTCCACAGCTCCGGGGTCAGAAGGGGGCCACTCTCCCAGCTCTGTCCGGGGGGGACGAGGCCTCTGGTGGGGCCGGTGGCGGCGCGAGGTCGCCGACCCTCTGCGGAGCTCCACTTTTTTTCCCCCTCCTCCGTCTTTAAGTGGAAAACAGGCACAGAATCAGTCTCATCTCCGTCACACAGCAGATCCTTCATCATCATCAGCAGCTGACAGCTTCTGCTTCAGGACTTCTGACCTTCACAGAGACTAATGCGAGTTTCCTGAAAGGCAGAAAATCGTCTCTCTCCGAGCGGCTCGTCTGCAATCAGAGCCGCTCCGCTCACACTTTCCTGTAATTTTGCTCATTTTGCGCCGCCGGCGGGAAACTCTGCTCTGAAAGGAGAATTAAAGCGCCTGCGGGGCTGAGCAGAGGTACACAGCGAATTATCTGAATTTATTCAGCACGCTAAATGAGCACACACACACACACACACACACACAGAGTTGGTACAGTAGCTATAATCTGCTTTCAGGCGGTGTGAGGAAAAGCCCGCGGAGACGGCCGAGCGGCGGCTCTCCGACTTGCGGTGGCGCTCAGAGTTTCTGTGACCCAGAAAAAGAAAATTACAGAAACGACTCGAAATCTTTTTTTGTGTCGTCAGAAAATCTGCTGCTGCTGTGAGCGCAGACTTAACGGCAGGCAGGAGGGAACTCGCAGATCGAAAGAGAAACATGCTAATGTGACATTTCGCTCCCACCTCATTCGTACAGATTCATCAGTGTCGCAGATTTGTCTCTCTGAAAAACACTAAAAATGAATGAAACCTGGTTTCATCCGGTTCTGATGTTCTCAGGGCAGTTTAACAGCTGGAAGATCAGATCATGGAGCCCTCTAGTGGCTGTAGTAAATATAACAGCAGCAACATCGGGACCAAGAGTATTTACTGACTTTCAGATTGCAGTAATTTGTAGATTTGTAGCTTGCGAACGTCTGTGTGGACCGTGAACACTCGTCTGATCGTTTCATCCTGCTTCCTGTTACGAGTGGACTCCACTGCTCTCCTCCTGAGCCAGAGATTTGTCCTTAAACTCGGGTTTTGTTTGCCCTCAACAAAACTTGCAGGTGGGCTGCGTTCCCTTTTGCTCCGCTCCTTCTGCAGCTTCACATCCAAATTTCTCACTTCGACAGAAAAGATTTCACATCAGTCTCCCTGACCTCTGACCTTCAGCCTCCTGCAGGCACGGTGAAACTCATTATTTCTGCTGGTGTAAAAATTGCGCGATTTTCCCTCTTCTTCTTCTGTGGTCCCTGATGTGCGGCTGGCGGCGCTCTCCTCGAGGGGGAAACTCCTCTGCGGCGGTGAAATGGCGCTCAGAGCGAGTTGGGGTGTGAAACGGGAAACTTTGATATTCAGATGAAGGTTCTCACCGCCATGTAAAGCAGGTCGGCGCCGCCAGGATGAAAGGGGAACGCGAGGCTGACGCGGAGCGGAGCGGGGTGGGGTGGGGAGGCGGTGGGATGGGGGGAGTGGGGGGCGGTCGGGGGCTTCTCGTGTTGTTTGTACAGATTTAAACTGTTGTAAGGCAGATCTTAGAGAGCAGAATACATTACAGGAAGTTTTCAGTCATTAACACACATGTCTGTAGGCACTTTGAAGGGGACATGCTAACGATGTAGCGGGAATATGCTAATGTCGGCGTGAAAACATGCTAATGCTGCAGCAGAAACATGCTAACACTGCTGAAATCAGTTTCCCGGCTCCTCCTGTGACCCAGATTTTACTCCTCTGATCTCAAACTGTCTCTAATGAACAATTCCTTCCTGTTGACCGAGCAGCTTTTACTCTGAAAAGACATCACATGGAGCTTTTCCCGTTAAACTGTGATCGGCAGAGACGGCGCTTCCGGTCCCGTCTCTGTCTGCAGGTGAACGGGCTCGGCGTCGTTGCCATGGAGACGTCACCGTGCGTCTCCAGGAACCGAAGCTCATGTTGGATATCTGGATTTTTATGGGATCTTACTTTGACAGGACGCTGTCACATTCCTCCCTGTGTGACGTTTGACCTCAAGGATGTTTGGAATGTTTCCATGGCGACCTCATCGCCTCCACGCAGAGAGGAAATATGCAGAAACAAAAATATGGGTGTAAACATCCGGGAGACGTCTCCAGGGACAGCAGGACCCCCCCCCCCCCCCCACACACACACACACACACACACGTGTCCTCACTGAGACAGTACAGAGTGTGTCTGACCTGTGGACCTGCAGCAGCTGGATCAGTGAGGAGGACTTGGAACGAGTTCATCGGTGGGTTTCTAGACAGTTTCAGCTGACCCTGGATCAGTTTCACTGAGTTTCAGCAGCCGAGGCCCCAACATGTTTTCAGCAACGTGCCTCGTGACCATTCGCTCAGTTGGGGGCGTGGCCTGGATGGATCCTGGTCAGACCTGTGGCGGCGGCTCCTCTCTAAAGGTCGCTCCTCTTGTCTCCTCCATACTAATGGACCTCCTTCATTTCTCCTGCTTCTCCAGATCCAGCGCCAGAAGACGGATCACTTCCACGCCATCACGCTGTTGACCTTTACAAGATGTACGAGGTCATTGAACACCACGCGGCAGATTTATGAGGGCGAACGCTGTAAAACTGCGACTTTTAGAGTGTCGGTAGGAAGTGGTGATGATGATGAGGAGGAAGACAGTTCCTTGTAATGGTTTTAACTCTTTGTTAAAGACGCTGTAATGCCGGTTAACCCTAACTCAGGTTTAACTCGCAAGCTCTGTAATACACACACTGTGTAATACACACTGTATTACACACACTCTGTGTAATACATACAATCTGCAAAACACACTTTGTGTAGTACACACACTCTGTGCAATACACACACTCATCATAACCTTCAAACAGCCCCAGATCTCCTTCGAATGAAGATGGCAGTTCAGACTAAAGTAATCAGATTACATCTTCACTCGTGCGAGCTGTTTGAACTTTCGATGAGCTCAGCAGTTGTGAAGGAGCGGCGTCCTCCAGGTCAGACCTCCATCTTTTTCTGCCTCGCGCTTTTATTCTCTGACATCACAGGCGCTTTGTTCTGAAGGTTTCCTGCCGCACACGCTTTAATCTGAAACCTGAGATAGCAAACACCGAAACGAGCCAACTGAACTGATCCACTGACTCCATTCAGACAGATCCCTGAGGAACTCCTCAGGAATCAGCTGATGAAGACATAGAACATGAAGAACGTACTCAGGACATTTTTCCTGCTGTGCCGGGAATCGAACACGGGTCCTCAAATCTGAACCTGTGACCAGGAGGGAACGTCTCCCAGCACGTCCACAATAGCTCCGCTGAACTTCACCATCAAACCATGGAGACCCAGACTGGATCCCTGCGGGACTCCAGAGCTCACGTCAGACCACCTCAGCTGAGAGTCCTTCATCAGGTTCTTCTCCTCGCGCCTCAGGTCTCTCCGTCACTGCGATGACTCAGTGTTTTTCTCTTCCTCCTCCATCATCCTCACACCTCCGAAGACCAAAGACGAGTCTGAAGCCCCCCGAGCACATACCCCCCCCCCCTCGACTGACAGACGCAATCCAACAGGAGCTGAATCAAAGGCAGAAAGTGGATGAATAAGAAATGAGAGGAGGAGGAGGAAGGAGTGATGAAACTCAGACGGTCAGCAGATGAAAAGAGATCAGGAGCGTTTTCTTTAATGTCCTGGTCAGCAGATGAAGACAGATGCAGCTCCAGCCATCATCCATCATCCATCGTCTCAGTAAGGACACATGGAGACGGGCGTCCAGGTCCTCCTGCACCTGTGACTCCCAGGTTCAGAACTTAACACAGAAACTGTGTGAACCTGGTCCAGGAACCAGCACGTCGTTGGACTAAAGACCGAATCCGAGACTCTGTCAGAGTCCTGAACGTTTAAACATCGAAGTGTGAACACGACAGGCAGCGAACATTTCTGACTGTATCAGTGTGATGGGGACATCGGTGACGGGACAATCAGGACCTCCCTCCTGCTGCTCCACCTGTATCTCATCTGATGGTCCCTCCTGAAGCTCCACCTGTGTCTGATGCTTCACCTGTATCTAGATTTAATCTGTCCCATTTTCTGCTTCTGCATGAGATCCGGCTGCCGTTTGAAGTTTCCTTTCACCATCTTTTTGGGGGGATTTTGAAGCTTTTCCGGGCCGAGCGGAGCGGCGGAGTCGCGGCCCATCAGTGGATTATGCTCCGGCTTCCTAATCGTCAGTAATCCCTCCATTCTTCTGCAGCTGTGCAGGAAGAGAAGTTAGGGAGCAACTCCAGGCTTTCCCGACATCTATCAGCGACTTCATTTGGGGGAGGATTAACGCTGCAGGATCAAACTCTGCACCATGAAAAGTTCCTACTTCTTATTCAACACAATGAAAACAGTTTCAATCAGAGGAAACCAATCAGGTCACTGTACTCCACCAGGGAACCAATCAAACCTGGAGACTTCACAAAGAATGACTGCAAGAGGGATTTATATCTACAATATCTGACCTGATTATCATAGATGAGATGTACCACACACACACACACACACACACACACACACACACACACACACACACACACACAGAGCCTCTCAAAAGTTGTCAAAATAATCCTGCAGCGACACGTTCACGTGCACACACAAAATGATCAATTTGTTGCCATAGCAACAGCAGAGACCAGTGACAGGAGGTCTGATGAGGCGTCCTCATTAATTATGCACATATTCATCAGGTTAATATGCTAATGAGAAGCAGACGCCCACTCAGCAGGAGGTCACAGCACTCGTTAAGAAAAACGACATCCCACAATCCTCCTGGGACCCATCTGCCTATTAGGCAGAGGGTGTGTGTGTGTGTGTGTGTGTGTGTGCGTGCGTGTGAGCGCACGCTCTCTTCTGACGTGCTGCAAAACAGAAGGTTGATCTCTGTGTGTCCGTCCACAGACGCAACACCAGGTGAACAAGTGAACGTGTCACAGGTGGTGAAGACGCTGCAGGTTCCAGGAAGGTCAGCAGCGCCGCCCAGTGGTCATTTCCTTCACCTGCCTGAAACCAGCAGGACTTTATTCAAAAAGCATCATGACAAACCAAAAGTAATGAAATAGGATCGAACCATTAGACTTCAGAATATTAACGTTTGTCTGATTCATTGTAATGGACAAAACAGAAAAGTTAAAAGCTGACTGGATGTTTGAGTGTCTTCGGAACAATCAGAGTGAGGCGCTGCTGCCACCTGGTGGAGCAGAGCTCTCATTGCAGCTACTGGTTGAAACCTTTGAAATTGCCTTGAAAGTTACTGATAAAAAAATATTTATTTTTTGATTGATTTTTTAATTCATTTATTTACTCATTTCACTACATTTTTTGACATGTTCAAACTTAATTGTTTGGATTCATAACTTACATTTTTCTCCTTCCAAATTTATTTATTTAGGGGCTTTTTTTTAAAAAAAAAAAACATTTTGCAACAGAAACGGCAGGAAAAGGGAAGTGGAAACACGCACACACAATCGCTTGCTCACAGCAGCAGGCAGACCAGCAGGGGGCGCTCTCCCCTCTGTGTGCACTGTTGCACACTGACAGCACCACGAATTTATCTCTCAAACGTTTTGGCAGCCTCAGACACACAACTAAACAACAAACAGGTAAACACAGAATGAGCAACAAGGTAAACAACTGAAAAGGAGAGAGACTGAAGACAACACAAACACAACACGTCACTTTAAAGACACACAAACACAAAGAAAAAGAACAACCACCATGGTGAGACAACCACAAAGACACAACACAAAGACAGAAGACAAAACATACAAACTACAAACTGCCCCCCCACCCCCCAACACTCCCAACAATCTCCAATGAGCTGCGGCCCATTGCTATAGCAACTGGTTGCCAGGGTGACGAGACACAGCCAGCATCCTCGTCTCCGTCGGAGGGAGCAGGAGAAGCGAAGGCGCGGCAAGTCGAGAGGCAGCAGAGAGCGAGCGCGGAGGACGCCGGTGGACGGCAACACAACAACAACATGTAAACAACAACTACGGCCACCAATCCGACGAGCCGATTCTCCCAGAGCCGTTTTCTCCGGCTCGCTGCTGCTGAAGACGATTCTGACAACTTCAGCTGCAACCCAGACCAGGCGGCGACCCCGACGCCAGAGCGCTGCCGACGCCACCAAACCTGCAGATACACAGCAAGACCTGCACACCCACACCCCCGCTGCCACCCCCGCTGCCACTGGGTGAGTCCCAACTTCCCTGTGTGATCCCTTCTGGACAGATTCTGTCAGACCTGCTGCAGGTCTGGACTGTTGGTCTGGGTCTGGTTTGTGTTTCGGTGATCTGAACCTCGACAGATCGGACGTAGATCCGGGTGGTCAGGACCAAAGGGTCGGGTTGTGGAATCACATTGTGGGGCCAGTCGAGGGCTGGTTGTGTTTCCTGGGTGGAGGTCCGGATCGTGGGCGTGGTTTGTGCGTTGTGAACTGGGGGTGAGTCGTGCTCTGGTCGTGGTCGCCGCCGGCGGTGGCGGGTTACGTATCACCGACACGTTCTGTCATACAGAGTGGGGAGCGCCGTTTTGCTGCTGCCTGTGAAGGCGACGTGGTGTGTTCACTGTCAGGCGTCAGAGGGTCAGTGTGCAATGAAGCCCCGCCTCTTAGCTTTAGGTTTCCCATCAAGTGGTAGTTCCTACAACCAGGTACTTTTTTAGTACCCACTCGGCCAGTGGCCAACAAAACAGCATCGCAGATGTCACTGGATGACTCGTGACCAGTGTCAGCGAGGTCAAACGCCTCCACGGAAACAACACAGCCGCTATGACATCATCATCTCCATGTCTGACAGAACCGACACCCAGTTGTGTCACACACACAGAAGCTTGACTCCGCCCACACTGGGTTTCTTTTTAATTGTCATTGAAAAACAAGTGAGAAGTCACGTTGTTTTGTCTGATTCTTTGTCGCTCTCCTCGTGTCGCTGTTGTCATTTTGTGTTTCTTTGTGTCTTTTTTTAAAAATCTTTCTTTTCTTGTCTCCTGCTCAGAGTCTATTCCTGTCACTTTGTGTCTCTAATTAAATATGGACATCACACACACACACACACACACACACACACACACACAGATGGGCTCTAAATATAAGTGCAGGTAAAGCAGGTTGGTGAGGATATAAATACACCGACAGCTCGCTGGATCGCATTGAGCGCGTGCAGACACGTCGCCTCCTGTTTACACTCGGCTCGTTTTGACACTTCGGCCTCTGGCGGTGCGAGGAAGCGTTTCCTGCGGCGGCGCTGTGATGTGGCGTGCTGCAGGGAGACTTCACGTGTTGTGGGCGACTTGCAGGTGGAGCTGAGCGACGGAGGATTTTCTGCCTGCTTACACTCAAAGCTCCAGCCGACATCACACGGGACATCACTTCCTCCTGACAGTCTGCAGCCGCTCGCTGCCTGAGACCCACAAACTGACCTCTGACCTCTTCTTCTTTGGGAACATTTGCCTGAGCACTGACTCTTCCACTGCAGAGAGAGTGTGGTTCAGCCGGCAGACTTTCAAAATAAAAGCAGGCTACCTTCACACACTGACTCCTTCAGTGTCTTTTCACTGTTGAGATTTCACAGTCTGACTTGTTACTACGAAGGCCGACGACGTGAGCACTGACAGTTGATGGGACTACGGAACAGATTCAGAGGAACAAAAACACCTCCTCCTCCACCTCCTCCTGCTCCACTTCCTCCCTCTCCTCCTCCTTCACCTCCTCCCTCTTCCTCCTGTGACCATCTCTCGCCATGTCCGCGTCTGGCCGTCTACCTGCTGAGATGACTTATTGGCGAGCTGTCAGGCATCGCCGTGGCAACAATCACTTTCCCTCGTTAGGCGCCGCATCCAGCCGCTGCTGTTCAGATGGGCGGCGGCAAAGATCAATGATGTCAGGACTCGTGTCCACTCACATGGCGTGGCAGTGCAATAAATATGGAGCCACAGAGACACAAAAAGACACAGACAGAGAGACAATGAAGACACAATGCAGAGGACAGTGACACCAAGCGACAGATGGACAGAGACAGACAGAGACCTACTGTGTCACAGTCAGACTGATGAAGTGCTGAGTCATGAGCTGCCAGTTTAGTCCAACTGTCTCCAAGACACAAGAGAAAAAGACGAAAAACAAGCAAAACACAGCAGCATAAAAAATGTCCACATAAACACTTAAAATATTAACACAGGAAAATACAAAGACAGAAAGAGGCAAAGACACACAGAGACACACAAAACACAAAGAGACACTAAAGTATGACTAACAGGAGGACTTACACAATTACACATGACAGCATCAAGAGGCTAATGGCCGTCAATAACAGTGGTTACATAACCAAGACACTGATGATGATGATGATGATGATGATGATGATGGATCATTTTATCACACACACAGACACACAGACACAGACACAGACAGACACAGACACAGACACAGACACAGACACACACACACAGACACACACACACACACACACACACACACACACACACACACACACACACACACACACA
>JAUESF010019253.1:0-11099 GCA_032274765.1 Malacoctenus tetranemus | reverse complement strand
AGAATGATGTGCCTTCATTTTCTACTCACCCCCATGCTGAACAACACTCTGAAGCACTTTTTTGACATCTCAAATGCGGCTGCATTTTTCATGCATCTTTCAGGTTTCTTGTCAACTAGGCCCGGTACGAAAACATCCACAAAGCACTTGCTTATGTGGATTTGTTGGGTCATTTCTTTATTATTGAATGAAAAGATAGAATTAAATGTTTTTATTTGAAGTGAATTTAGTTGAAACACTGATCATCAGATCAGTGCAGAGGATTGGATAAGACTCTGTACTCGATACATTACTGCCTCTGTGTCCACCCTGTCGAGTGGAAACGGGCGGCACCGCCTCCAGTCCAGTAGGTGGCAGTAACGCGCCCTAAACGTTCGACAAGCACGGAGCTAAACTGTGAGCCACGGTGCAGCACTGACACGTCATAGCGGTTAGACAGCCGGGAAAATGGCGAGCACCTATGAGAGTTTCAGTCTGTAAGTACTACTACATGATAAAATTCGAACAGCACGCTGCTAAGTTTTTGGTTGGCATTGACTGGAGAGGTATATCTTGTGTGTGTGTGTGGGGAGGGGGGCATTATACAAACGCGGTGTACTACGGACACAGTTGCCTGGTTTCGCTGGCTCCAGCCCGTCGTGTAACTGAAGGTAACGTTCCACCGGGTAACGGAGAAGCATTTCCCAACGAGCCAAGCTATAACCGTCAGCGTGACGTCCGCAACGACCCAGTGTCGGTGGGCTGCCCATTCAAGCTGCGTTTAGGACGTCTTGCAGCGGCGTCCCGAAAGCTCCCAGTCCAGATGCAGAGATGGGACTTCTCCAGCTGACAGATTCTGGTGGCCCCCCGTCACAGTTGAACTGCGGTCTGCAAGGCTAAAGGGGGGTGGTGGGGTCTTGGTCTCACGTCAACATTTTTGCCCAGTCCCAATATCGACCTCATGCTCCAGAAGAAGTGTCCCGTGTACTCGTATGTGACGGGGAGTTTTTGCTTGGAAGAGGAGGAGGAGGAGGAGGAGGGTCCTCTGATGAAGATGTTACCTCGAACATATGTCGTCATGTGATGTAAAACGCGTCACAACTCTGAATGAAACTTCGTGTGACTCTGACGCATGCCAGTCATGAGGAGCTGGTGTCCTAACGCCTGCAGGTTGTCTTCAGGGTGGGCCTGTAGCTCTGCCGTTGAATGGGACTCACGGTGGTTCCTGCCTGCAGGTCAGTGGTGTCCTGACTCGGTTTTGGAAGCATATTCAGAGGTTCCGATGCCTCCCTGGAGCAGGGAGACGTCTGAGACTCTTTGGAAGCGGGCCACTTTGAGGACAGGAGTTGGACACGCCTGTTGAAGGCCGTCCCCTCTGACTGGACTCTGTCAACATTCATTATCCACAGATGTCCTGTTGGGATGTGCGTTTTTACTCCTGTAACTTTGGCACCTAACAGCAGGAGACAACATTTGTAGATGCGGTTTTAGCCGTCCTGTTTTTCTGTTTTCTACCTCCAGCAAACAATGTGCCAGCAAAAGCCGGTACTCAGACCCCCTTTTGTACTCTAGTCAACTGGGGTCTGCAGTTGACTGCTGTCGGACACCATAACAGAGACGGCACACAGACCGAAGTGCTCTGAGGAGAGGATGATGATGGAGGCTCAGTTTGAAGATGATGATTTGGATGCAACTGAACTGTGCTTGTACAGCTGGGCAGAGCAAAAGCTTATTTGTTGTTCTGAACACTTCCAGGGTTCTTTTTCTACCCCCACATTGCCTGCTGCTGTCTGTGTGGCTGACACTTCAATAGTGGACGGGGCAGCTTCCCATTGTTCCACCCACCAATCCTTTCTCTTCTGCTGTGGGAAAAGCAATCTCATCAGAGATGCCCAGACGTTCCTGTCCCCAGTTACTTCCTCCAGGTCCTCCTGGGGGGTACCTCAGGATTTTCCTAGAGACAGAGATGGGCTGAAGGGTCCTGTCGCCCAGGAGGCACTCGGAGCGAAGCAGTTGCACCTCAAAGTTGAAAAAAAAAAATCCAGCTGTGGCGGGTTGGGTGTTAGTTCTGTATGCCCCCCCCTCCCGCCCCCCAGATTGCCTCCCTGGAAGAACGGTGTCTCCACAAAAACGCCTGTCTTTGTTTTGCCAGGCGCACCACGCCGGAGAAGTTCTACATCGAGGCTTGCGATGACGGAGCCGTGGACGTCCTGTCCATTGACAGGGTGTCAACTGAAATGACTCTTACAGGTGAGCAGCTTTTGTATGCACGTTCACCTCAGCCATGTTGACAGTCCAGTTCTGGGATGACAGTCAAGTGTGTGTCTGTAAAAAAAAAAGCTCTTTTTGGAGTTGATGAGATGATTTTTGCTGCATCATACTTGGTCGCAGCAGGTGTCGAGTTCGACACACAGAACTAAATGAAGTGCGAACAAGTCAACAATTGAAGAGCTGCTTTGATTGAACTGCATAGCCACACATGACAAGGGGAATGTCGGTCACACCTGGTGTCATTGAGAGGCCAGAACAAACCCGTTATTTCAACCAGTCAAAAGTAGAAAGACTAACTTGTAAATGTCAGAAGCACTTGGAGAGCGCAAACCTCCACCAGTACAAACAGACATCAAAAGCTGCTCGGTGGAGGCAGTGGTGTCATTGCAAGACTCAACAAAACAGAGTATTGGTTTTTAAAGTCATTCCACCTTACTGTGGTTTTTATTTCTAAACCAAACTATTCCGAACAAGTTGGCTCATAAGAAAACAGCAGCGATCAGATTACTTTTTAATATTCTTCGGCTGTTCCGCTTCTGAGCCTCTGTGATGTGGTTGGCCATGCAGTGAGGAGGGACATCCCTGCGTCCGCTGACAGCAGGCCCATATGTGGACTCATGGGAACCATCCGTTTGGTGGCAGGTAGGCTTCAGACGAATCCAAGCCGTGGGGGTGGGAGCGTCTGATGTGCTGTGATACCAAACGACTTGGGTTTTTTAGGCATGTATCTGGTTGTCATCACCAAAAAGAAGAAGGTGGGAGACCTGTTGGGCCATGCTGTGTGGAAGGCTCTGGACTTCGACATCCTCTCCTACAAAAAGACAATCCTCCACCTGACAGATAACCAGGTACATTCCACTCCTTCAGTGGCAGCTGAAGCCACTAAACCACACTCAGCTTCACAATTTCTGTTGTGGCCTCTGGATGGCATCACATCACTTTCCTCTGCACCAGTGCACTGTGGGACAGTCAGTCGGTGCCCCTTGTTGGTAAATGAGAGTATTTGGCACCATGAGGCGATGTTTGAAGAGTACTGAGGGAGGTGTGGCTGATTGAAATTACACAACACCCATTTTTTATTGCAATTCTCCTCCAGGGCCAGAGCAGTAAAAACTGTTAGAATATGTTTTAATGGCTGGAACAATCTTAATCACTGATGCCGTTTCTTTATTTTTTTAAACTTCATTCTTTTATTATTTTCACTTTTACATGATCACGCTGTGAACTCACGTTTTGGTCTGGGAGGACACACGTTACAGTGCATAGCTTCACAATACCACTTATTGTTATTGTGGATCCACAATCTCTCCTATTTTGTAATACTTGGCTCATTTATCCACCTCATGCAAACAAATGTTAGGTGTAAATGTATTTTAATTCAGGATTCAGGATTCACACAGATCCACAGACAAAGAACTTGGCCCACACTAACAGCAGTCAGTCCTCAAACAAGCCCACGTGTGTGCAACGACGAGGCATTAGACAACAGGACGGAGGTGCTCCTGCATGGACAACATTCCTCAAACCATGCAAACTGTCCCACATGCTGATGGTGAAGAGCCACACTGGCTGCGTGCGTGTCCCTCCCTGTAGATGCAAGACAACAAGGCCTTCCTGTCCATGATGAACAGCGTGCTCCACACGGATGGGTTCTACTTCGCTACAAACTACGACCTGACCCACACGCTGCAGCGCCTGGCCAACACAAGCCCCGAGTTCCAGGAGATGAGCCTTCTTGAGAGGGTACACGTGTACATTTACAATGACTATGCAGGGTCGTGTTTCTCACAGACGGCCTCACCTACGACTCTGTGCCAGCGCACTTCATTACTAACATGAGCTTACTGTCTTTGCTACAGGCAGATCAGCGTTTTGTCTGGAACGGCAACTTGTTGAGGGAATTCTTCGCCCAGCCGGAGGTGAAAACAGGGTTCCAATTCACACTAAGTGTTTGTGTTTGTGAAAGGAGGATGGTCAGGTTCTTCAAACAAGCAGTGTCACAGTTTGTCTTTCTTATTTCTTGTGTTTGTACATTTCACTCTTTAACATCATCAATTGATGTAGTCTGACTTTTTTTAGACAGAATTACGTTAAAAAATGTTCAGCTGAAAATGAAATGAAATCACCGGGACATAAATTTCATCCAGCATGTTGCTGCTGCAAGAAGACGACAGTTCCATTTATCAGAGATTGACTGTGAGACATGCTATATGTAGTAGTTCAGTGACCTTGGAGCTTTCAGCTTCATTCCCAGTGGAACTGCATGCTTTGAAGTCTGCACACATTTCCTCTATTGTCACCCCACACCACGATAAGACAAGCCTGCAGCCGGTTAAAGACCCAAACATGCAGAATTGTCCAAATGCGACATGAACACTCAGGTCTTGTACCATCCCATCATCTAATGCTGCTCTCCTCCCACAGTTGCACAAGTTTGCATTTCCTATTATCCACGGCTGTATCCTTTCCATGGTTTGCTGTACTCCCAACCACGTCTTCCTTCCCTTTCTCGTGAAGCAAATTCTAATCTACTGATTTGATGCAGATAAAGAATCATGAAATAGGAGCTGCTATGTTTCAATGGCCGGTTACCCATGTGTGCGTGTCAGTTGGGTGTGCCTGGTTTGTTGAGCTTTATCTTTTTTAGATTTACAACTCTCCTGTTCTAGTTCTTATAATTCCGGTTTAGATTGTCTTTGATGCTCTGATTGTTTCTAGTCTGTCCTTGACCAGAAGGTCTATTAAAGTGTGGAGATTATTAAAGTACAGTAAACGATGATAAAGTTAGATTCAAGCATAAAGAAGAAATAGTTTTAATGGCATGTGATCTTTGTTTGGGTCAGCCATGGATTGTTGCTTTCCTAACATCTTGATTGACCAGTCATCACCATGCAGTCGTGCTGCATCAATGGCAAAGTGTTTGAGTGGAGCATCATCTCCAGGAGGAGCTGTTTCAGAGCTGGCGTCCGCTACTATGTCCGAGGTAACTTCACCATCATTTGGTCCAGCTCATTTCAGTTCAGGGGGCACGCTCAGCCTGATTCAACCAAATTCACTTCCTGAAAGTTCATAGTTTTAGTGACTTCAGATTAGGGGGGGTCAAACTCATTTCAATTCAGGGGCCAAATTCAAGTTCCAAGTATGCCATGCCACTGACATCATACCATACTCATACCTGACGGCAAGTTTCCTTTTGTTTTGGATCCAAGAAATAAAATCACATTCTGAAGCTGTTTCTATTTAACAAGCACATCACGAATTGTGATGAAGTTAGTTTTCATTGATCTGTCTGATAGTTTTGGGACCATCTGCTGCTCAGCTCTGGGTCTTGCTTCAGTGTTGGGATGCCTAAATTGGTTAGATGTTCAATGTACAAATAAGACACAAGTTGTGTTTGAGTAAGACTAAAGTCATCTTGTGGGACAGATAGCCCTCTACTGGTCAGGATTGGGCCTTTGGGCCAGATTTTTGACACCTGTGCTTGGGAGAGTGTTTTTGCTCTGAATACAACCGAATGAACAAAATGTTATGGTTTCACTAACTTAGCCTGTTTTGAAAGTATGACAGGTCTCCATCTGCTTGCAAACATACTGTAGTTTGAGTTATTGACAGCCGAGCAGCAGAAAGAATGTAGCACAGTTCAAAGAGCCGTGAATCTACCAAACAAAAGCTTTGCCACACTAGTGTTTATTTTGATTGATGTCCATCTTGGAATATTTTCTGTCACTGTTTTGAGCCATTCTTTCACTTAAAAGCTGCCAGGGAGCTCTTTAGTTCTTTTTGGTTTACAAGATGTTCTTGCATTCCAGACACATGCATAACAGGTGACTGGGACTGGCATTGAAAAGAACTGCGGCTCTATCACTCATGCTGTCCTAAAATCAGACCACAGCATCACACAATTCTTTTAAAGGCAGACTGGACTGTAGTTATGGAGGTGTAAAGTTTCACATTAAGTTTGTGGGTGGGGCCTTCCTGTTAAACTGTGATCCAACAGGGCTACAACGTTTGAAGGCATAGTTATGTGAAGTGCAGTTAATCATCAGCAAAAAAGTGCTGTGCTGGTGCAATTAAAATTCAAAAGTTACACCCTGTTGTCGTAAAAAGTTTAGTTGTTTGTTTTTGTTTTGCCAATTGACATGATGAGTGTCACATTTTTGTTTTAGTGTTGCTTGTATTTTACTTTCTGCTTTTTTCACTCACCGACGGAGAGATTAGTCCACTTCTCACATGCTGACCAACCAACACATACTGTGCAGGCACCTCTGGGAAGAGCCCTGTCCATGTTTTTTTCCTCCCGGACTCCCTCCCATGTCTCGACTTCTCAAAGAGTAACTGCTATGCTTGGTTGCAGGCATCGACTCAGAGGGGCATGCCGCTAACTATGTGGAAACTGAGCAGATTGTGCAGCACAGTGGTGCCAAGGCCTCCTTTGTTCAGGTGAGGTGAAGGGGTGTTGCCCACCACTGCTGACAAAAACGAGTCTGAAGGGAAAACAGGTGGTGGAGAAAACAAGAAAACCCAACCCTGGATCATAAAATGTGACAGCATCGCACCACTACTTCATTTTTTTTCTCTCCACAGACAAGAGGCTCCATTCCCTTCTACTGGTCCCAAAGGCCAAATCTCAAGTACAAGCCAAAACCACAGATAAACAAAACTGTCAATCACGTAGGTGTTGTACTCTTCCATTCCCGACGATGTCCCGTGTGTTTCTCACTGCCTCCCCTCTGCTCCCTGTTTTTTTCCCCAGTTGGATGGGTTTCAGAGACACTTTGACTCACAGATCATCCTCTATGGAAGACAAGCCCTTCTGAACTTGGTAAGATTCCCAAAAAACACCGTCACACGTGGCGTGTCGGGCTTCAAACGTGATATGTTGGCAAGCCAGTTGTTTTCCCAAACAGATGACATGAACACCAACCTGATGAGTGCACTCATCCTTTAGCATTTCACTGTTTAGAAAATCTTCAGAACATTGTCAGATTTTGGAGGATATAGTTTGAATAACTTTTGGTATTTTAGCATTGAAACTTTATCATTACCAGTTTGTCTATTATTAACATTTTGACACAAAACAATTTTGATGCACACAAAATGCCAAATTGTAATACATTTTCTTGTCATAACAGATTAACCAAAAGGGCTCTGAGAAGCCATTGGAGCTTGAGTTTGATAAGATGGTGACCAGCTTGGGTAATGGCATGATCAGGTAAAGACAAAGTCGTTCTGTGAGCAGTGTTAAAGGTCAGAAAACCCCTCAGCTCAGATTGAATGGTGGTTTTGAATCAGACCTTATTTTCTGTGGATCATCAGCTGCCACACAACCGTCTTTGGTTACAGTTCAGTCTCAGAGTTGCAACATGGCGAGGGTTTGTGAGGGTTTTAGTGAGATGTGGCAGGACAGTGATGATAAGTGGGAAATAATACATTGGACATGTACCTGGGAACCTTTAGTTCACGAGTCAACTGACCATTATTTCTTCTCGACACCTGAGATGATGATAGATGGAAAATGGCTGTATCTGGTTAAAATTGGGAATAAACAAGAACATCAGCGGGAATGTAAAATGCATATTTTCTATGTCACACTTAAAGTCTGTCTTCTGTAAGAATATCCTGAGCGCTTTGTGTCGGTGTCAAAGAAGACAAAAGGTATGTAGTCTATACATTGTCTATACTTGTGTTCTTGCAGGTACATCCCTTTTGACTTTCATAAGGAGTGCAGTCGGATGAGGTGGCACCGCTTGCACATCTTATTGGACATGGTGACCGAAATGCAGGATGATTTTGGGTTAGTATGTCTCTCACATACAGCAGCTGAGAGCTGCTAACTTGAGTCCTGGGCGACTTCGTCACACACACTCGATCATGGCCAACTCTGCATGCGTGTGTGCAGATACTTCCTCGTGGATGCAGATGGGAAGGTGCTGTCAAGTCAGGAGGGCACTTTTCGCAGCAACTGCATGGACTGTTTGGATCGCACGAACGTCGTCCAGAGCCTGCTGGCCCGACGCTCACTTCAGTCTCAGCTGCAGGTTAGTACTGATCGCAAATGAAGTGTTCGTGTTGAGTAAATGGAGTGTGAAAAAAAACATTTTGAACTGCTCCTGCAGCTTTATCACACTCTCCCAACACCAAAAATGTAGCGTATTGTTATTCCAACATTAGATAAAACTGGCAACTACTTTTCAGCAAGACAATCTGTGAATATGTTTCACTTTGGTGTTGATAATTCATTGAAAGAAATATTTAATTGTGCTTTTGTTGGATATATTTTTTGCGATTATTCCCTTTCAAATGGTGGCACAATTGTAAGAAACACAATTGTCCTCTGTGGGATGAGAAGTAGAGCTGAGTTTTGGGGTTTGCATGAAGGGCTAAGCGATAAGATTGACAAATCATAAGAGATTATATAAGCACAGCTTCAAACTGAATTGGTTTTTTTCTGTTCGCACCATCTGCAAACTGATGGCTGGGTTACAAATAATGGCTGATGTGAAAGACGCGGCCCTCAGGAACGATAGGTGGTACTCTGAAGATTTACAGTGAAGTTTCGCAGAAGAATGTTGCCAAGCGCCTTCACATGGGGCCCGTTTGGGTCGGTGCAACACATGCAGTGGAACCAGAAGAAGTCGAAGAATGCTATGTCCCATGATCCGCGCACTGCGCTCCAATGGTCGCCTCAAAAGAGTGGAGGAGCCATGAAGAACTTTCTGGGTATAGCAGCCCCATTAGTGGAGCTAATGGAACACTTGGTGGAAGCAGTGTGATGCTGTGAGGAGCGATCTCACAAGCAAACATTGGTTGTTATCATTCATCTCCATGTAGAGACATGTTGAGATTAATTCCTTCAGCCAGTGACAATCCCATATATCAAAATGTCTAAACCATCCTTTGCTAAACTATTGACCTTTTGGAGCTGTCTTGGTCAATAATCAGTCACTGCTCATATATTTGGATAAACAGTATATTTGAGGAGAGTTCTGCTCTATGTTAACTAAATATAAATTGGCCTCACTGACAACATGTTGACTTGATTCCCATAAGAACAAAGCCGTGAATGCAGCCTTGATTCAAATCAGTGAGCGAGTTGCTGTTTTTTTTGTTGTTGTTTCTTTTGTGATGTTGTGTAATACTGTCGGTACAAGATGGCAGAAGCACGAATGATACTGCAGCCAGGGTTGTAAGTGGGTGATAAACAAAGCTCTTCATAAAATGTTCTCAGAACGTTCCGTCTGCAGTTTTGCTTTAAAGGTTTTCTAAGAAGCAAGACATTTATAGTCCTGATCAAGGACTTATAGCAGAAAGGGCAAAGTTATCATTCAAATCATGTGTTGTGAATTTTGATTGTTGTGTGTGTGCGTGCGTGTGTCTGCAGAGAATGGGACTCCTCCACGTCGGCCAGTGCATTGAAGAGCAGACAGACTTTGAGAAGTTTTACAGGAACGGTGGGTGTTCCCGCACTACTAGTTTGATGTGTCATCAGTCATTTTAATGCTATGTATTGTGGATATGCATGCCTGCATTTCAGCAGTCCCGTAACTTAGCCAAGTCTTTTCTCGCGGCAAGTTCCTGCCCGGCAGTGGGTTTCTTGCATGCTGCCAAATCAGTCTGGGCTTTTTACAAGACCTATGAAGGGGTCCTGTGGTATTTGGCACTGGGATGTCAGCAGTCCTGTAAATTGCCGTTTGAAGTTTTTTCACATGTTGGCCTGCACCAGTACGTTACGGAGGCCCCTGTCAGCAGTGTACAGTTTGTTCCTGCCTTTCACACAGTTGCCTTCATGATGTTCTTTCTGCTCGAGTCGCTGCATCTGTGAAGTGACCCAGGAGCATGACTGCACTGTAGACAGCTGTTATGTGGTTTCCTCACATTTCACAATTTTCAGTTTCATCTCTTGTCTTTTTTTTTCTTTGTCATGTTGACGTTCGCTGGAGTCATTCTGCTTGTGTTTGTTCTGTTTCCTCGCAGCCTGGGCAGACAATGCTGATGCCTGCGCCAAGCAGTACGCTGGTACTGGTGCCTTAAAGACTGACTTCACCAGGTCAGTACAACATTGCCTTGTCATCCTCTCTGTTCTGCACATCCTGGCCTGTCTGTCCACTCCCATAACCAGGGAAAAGAACAGGAACTCCATATACTCCCACCTGGCCAAGCACTGTAGCTAAAAGTCCTGAATTAGCACTGTCTTTTCCTTTGCTTTGGGGAATGAGAAATGACCCTGTATTCTGGTATAGTGTTTCCATTCCAAAGGAGAAACAAAATCCCATTGAGGTGCAGGATGTGTCTTTACGAGTTGAAACACATGACTGCCACATCTACAGGTGACCACACACTGGCGTCGGATCAACACGCCACCCCGTGACATTTCATGCCTCTGTCCTATTCGCAGCAATGGTGCACCTGACATGTTTCTCTAAGGAAAATAACAAGAGGTTCCACCTCTCTCCCCCAGTCCTAGTGAGATTGTTGAGTTGTTGACATGCAGGACTATCCCAGGCGATGTGCCCCACACTGCCAGTGGGAAAGAAAACAGTGCTCAGTTCACCAGAGCTCCCAAGTTGAGCTATTCAGGTGAGAAAGGGAAGTGAAAGCTGAAGGGAGCTCTTTGTTGTGATGGCTGACGTAAATGCTGCAGCAGGGAGCTTCTGCCACAACTCTTCCTCAGGACAGACATTGTTGTTTACCCACTATACATCTGCCAGTGGGACAGAGGGGGACATTCAGTCAGTGGCCAGTAGCTTTCTGTCCACATTACTTCATGTATAAAGTGTGTGTGTGTGTGTGTGTGTGTATGTGTGTGTGTGTGTGTGTGTGTGTGTGTGTGTGTGTGTGTGTGTGTGTGT
>JAUESF010019245.1:0-11118 GCA_032274765.1 Malacoctenus tetranemus | reverse complement strand
TAAAGGTTAAATCTAAAAGGGTTTGGTTCACTTTGAACAGAAACTCCACCAACACTAAATCTTACCTTTGAAAATGATAGAGACAATAGGATCAGGACTTCCAACTTTCTTCTTGGGCAATCCCCTGGCCGACTCTACCACCACCCGCAACATGGCAACAAACGGGACAGAAAAAAGGTGAAATCAGAAAAGTGGAGAAATGTACAGTTAAAGGTCCCTTGAAGACGGCGGCGCTCCTGGCATCCTCACTGCTCCATCTCGGCAGCAGACGGGGCAGGGCTGAGGAAGTACGGCTGATGTTTCCAGGACCGCTCGGTCTCACTGAGGGGAAACGAGGGCGGGTCACGGGAGTGTAATTATCCCGGGCGGCACTCGGCGTGCCGCTGCTGCCATCTGCGAGCGGAGAGGAGCGGCGGGGACGGGCGCGTGTCACAGGCGCGCCACTGTGGACACAATACTGTGAGTCACAAACAAGAATGTTTGATTCCAAAGTTTTGTTGATATATTTTTTCAGTCAAAGGAAATGTATCCAGCTGAACTTGTTTGATTGAAAAATGAAGCAAAACTTTCGCTTGGTTGATGTTGAAACATTTTGCTGTGGCTCCATCTAGTGGCCACATGCGGTAAATACAACTGAGTGAAAAAAGCTTAGATGTGTTTTCTTCTCTTTTCTTTCAGCTTGAAGGCTTCACATCAGTGTTTCTCATATAACAGTTTACAATTCACATCAAGAATCTTACGTCAGAATTGGCTTCCAATATTTTTACCGAGGCCCTAAGAAACTCAATGGAGTCCCTCTTTAATATGTGTTTTTGCAAAAACAACAACACATTATCACAACATTATCTGTCAGCTGATGTGAGCATCTGAAAAGAGTTGCTGTGAGTCTAAACTTAGACTCAGGCACAAGCACTGGCCCAGCAGACCAGGCTCCAGTGGGACAGGAGTAGCTTCATTAAACATCGTCGGAGGCCCCTCTGGATACTTCCTGCTCATTGAAATGGTAACTGCAGAGGGTTGCCTGGCAATAATTAAACTACATAAGTTCAAGAAGAGCAGGACAGAGAGCCTATGACAGAGAAGCATTACTGCTTGTTTCTACATGTCCCTCTTGTTTAAGGAGCACTCCAGCACACTCTAAAGTACATATATAGTGTCAAGCCTGACCTACTGTTTGATAGAGTCACTGATCTGAACCCTCGCAGGTCCTGACCAGCAGCCTCCTTGAATGATTAACCCACCGAGGCAGCGTCTCCTTGGTGTGCGTGGCTCTGCCGCCCCAGCAGGCCTGTGGTTATTCTGGAAGCCTTCGGCTCTGCACGGTCTCCTCTCCAGGGGCGTGTTGACTCTCCTTCCCTCAGTGTGGTCAAACACCGGGGACGGGCGGCGTATTGATCTGTGGACATTCCTCCTGCCTGAAGACGAGCAGCTTTGTTTGAAGGGACGAGGAGGAGGACTCTGGATGAGGACCGATCCCACACTGCCTCCACACATGAGGGCATCTTTCTTTGTCTAAAATAACTTGGATGATGTGAAATCCTGATGGCAGAAGTAGGGAGGATCTAAATAGAGGTGAATCGTGCCGTCAGGTTGCCTGGATGGATACTCTGAGAAACAATGAATGTCTGTGGAGGCTCTACGAGACAGAGGTGCCACACAGCCGAATCAGGTGAGTCACATTACTTCAACATATTTTTTCCTATTACTTTATTCATAACTTGTTTGTGTTGTCACATGAAAAAAGGGGAATTTTCTCAACTGATTAGACTTTTGCTGCCGACTCAGAGCAAAATGCTTCCAAGAACAATGTCACAGATTGTTGGAATCTTTAAAAACAGGGTGTTTTTTTATGGATTTATGTGCTGTTTTACATGTGTTTTTATGTTTCCCTAATTAGACATTAAAGGTTTTCTGATTTTGATTTACCAGTGTTTCCTGTAACTTCTGGTTGTTTTGAGTTGAGCATCACATGTTGACCGTCAGCCTCTTGAATCTTCTCCAAACTTTTTCATCCCTATCTTTAAATTCCCATCGTCCCCTCCCTGTCTTAGCCTTTCACACCCAACAAGCCTTCAGAAAAAGCCTCTTTTACCAAATTGCCACACGTTTACCACTTAATGATTTTACGGTCCAAATGGCTGATTGTGAGGAAATGTAAAGGATCAGTGAAGCATGGCCTGAGAAAAAAGCCCCCGATGTTGAGCCACATGTGACCGATTGTCCCTGCCGGTGGTCTCCCTGAGCAACAGGCCCACACAGGAGCTGCTGGGGGGCGGGAGGGAGGACAACACTTTCCCCAAACATTGCTCCAAGGCTGCAATACATCTGTCAGGCTCAGCGGTGCTTCTCCACCGGTGCCACAAGGGAGCAGCACAGACATGGAGCTGATCTGACACAGAGGACGAGAACACAGAAAAAAAAGCTTCAAACAAGCCCCAAAACTGCTCCAGAAAACACTCTTCTAACCATAACAACTCACATAAAGGAGTGCTCGATAAAAAAATATTGTGAGCGATGTTACTGACAAGCTGCAAACAAGCCACTGTAGTCAACTGACGGCTGCTGCGTTTCTCTCTGCAGCGATCCAGCCTGTGGCGTCAGTCCTGCAGAGAAGCTGAGCACCGAGCACCTGCAGCTCCTCAGAGATGCGTTCGCTTGTCCACCGGCGGTGTTGAAGACAAAGAGGAACCGGTTGAAGGGGAGGAATCGGGAGAACGGCGAAGACGCGGGGTTTACGATTCAGCAGTTTCAGGAGGTTCTGAGGTCCGTGATGGGCCCAAGTATTGAGGACACGTGGGTCCAAAGATTCTTCAGTGAGGTGAGAAGACGACTTTGCTGATAATGTCTGACCTGGAAATAAACGGATGACTCAAGCATCATGAAGCAGTGCTGCTGTGTTGCCTTCACCAGGTCGATATCAGCTGCAGCGGGCTCCTAAAGTGGCCTCAGCTGTGCTCCTACCTGCTTCTGGAGTACACAGAGAGGCAGCGAGCGTCCGTCCCCACAGCAGCTCTCCTGGACGCGCAGCCTGACTTCCGACACTGCCCCCACAACAAGGTGACTCTGGGAAATGTTGTCCAGAGGGACGGATGCACCTTTTGTCCAATCTAGCATTTCGACAGTGACAATCATTGACCAGCAGCAGGCGCCAAACATCAGGAGAAACCTCCAATTATCTCCTCAGAAAAAAAGTACACACAGACACACAGACACACACACACACAGACACACACACACAACATATATATATATACATAAAAGCATTGGGCTGTTTCCCTGCTCTGCTCTTATATGTCTTATTTTAGCTTTATATGAAATGTGGAATCCTAATTTCAACAACGTGGGAACAGCAAAGACTGAGCCCCCCACTGAGATAAGTGCCAGAGGGTCCGGGCGTCGGAAACCACAGCTTCATAGATGTTGGGTCTCTAAAATTTGAAGCTCACCAACCAAAGCAGTAGAATAAGATAACAGATCTGTCAGGACGTTTAGTGGAACAGCTCCCTCAGCTGGCATCAGTTTAGGGGCCCGCAGAGTTATGATGGGGCCACGTCCAAGCTTTTGGTTTGGTCTTCTACATTTTCGTCATGTGTTGTTTTAGGTTCGTGCTTTAGCTATAAGTGCTTTTCGATTTATAGCCTCTACGGTTGAAACAAACCTTATATGTGGTGAATGGCGACAGTGGGGCTCTGTGAGAGAGCGCAGTGCTATTCTTGTTACCTCTGAAGAGATGAGGACTGCTCACAATGAAAGATGTGAAATAAGATGAACGGCGAGTTTCTGTGAGGAAGAGAATGAAAGATAGAATGTAAAAATAACTGTAAAAATTAGAGTTAAACTACAAGTATGATGCAAGTTTTCAAAATATACAGAAAAAAACTATTTTTGACAGTATTTAGCTGCTGCTACAACTGTGAGGAGTTACAGACATAACCTTGTTGTTTTTCCCTCTTCTGACCTCCTGTTTTGTTCATTGTTGATACTTGTCATGTGCTTGTTGCTCTGCAGCGCGAGCCCACGGTGCGTTTGCTTGCCGTTCCCTGCCCCCCTCCCCTGCGCTACGTTGCCGTGAGTAAGGGAGGTCAGGTCACTGTCTGGAACAGCAGCCTCCGCATCCTGAAGACTTTGGCGGTGAGTGACATCATGTTGCTGCTCTGGAGTCAGCTCGGAGTCACCGCAGCACACAGTCACGCTCCCTACCCCCACCCCCACCCCCACCCACCCTCCCCCCGATGCAGCTCGCTGGAGACCCGACGGAGGAAGTGGCCAACACGCGGCGGTTCAGAGGCTGGGCCACCGACGCCGTGTATCTGAGCGACGTCCACAGGGTTGCCGTAGCAACTGACTGCAGGGACTTGCACTTTCTCAATGTGTCCTCCAAACTTGTGTTTGAGGAAGTGCATCTTTATGGTAACAACACTGGAGCGCCTCAGACTGACCTGGTTTCAAATGGACCTGAAAAGGACGATTGTGACCTTTTCTTCTCATTGTTGCTTCAAGGCTTCCGTAGTGTCCCGACGGCTCTTTGTCACTGGCACGACGCACAGGCAAGAACATCGTTTAATGTTATATTGTTGTGATCAAATAAGTTAATATAGACCGTTGTTTATTCAGCAGTGTGATCAAAATGCTTCTGTCTTCAAGAAGCTTGAAAAGCCTCCGCTGCTGCTGGTCGGGGATGAAAAGGGAGGCGTGCACCTGATGTGGTTCCTCAACCGATCCAGGGGTCTCTTCAAGAAGTCCCCCAACAAAAGGGGACCACAGAGGATCTTTTTCCCTGTTCGTACTCACCTGAACCTTTATTTAAAAAAACAGTTCAGTGAAGCAAGAGGCCTCAACAACCGATCAACAACATATCCTCCCTCCACCAGGACCTTGGTGAGCACAGCGACCACGTGTCCCACCGCTACATCCCCAACATCCACCAGGAGCCCGTGAGCAGGATCATGTTCGAGCCCGACACCGACACGATCATGACATCATCAGAGAGCGACGCCACATCCGTGGCTTTTGTGAACATTTCCAATCAGTGGAGGCCGTACATCTGGAGAGTGGAGCAGGTGAACAGCACACGCAGGTCCTTTAGACTGAGAATATACAGACTTACCTGGAAGCTGTCTTGCTCTTAGGTTCCAGTTTAAAAGAAAAACATCCATGAAAACTCATCAAAATGCACCAAAATTTTAAAGTCCGCCTCATAATTGTGCAACTGATTTTTGGTTTGTCCACTATTGACCTGGATGGAGGTCAGATGACCTCATTGTGGTCACGGTGACTCTGACCGGCGAGGGCGGGTCAGACTTTGAACATAGACTCAAATCTGAATCTGTAGATAAATTATTAATACATCAGTCTCTTACTGTGCAGAATTACATGACGTGGTTCACCAAGATAACTTGATTTATCTGGAATAACAAAAATTTGGTTTAAACCAACACTGTAATGTGCAAAGTCTGCTCCCTCTGCGGTAATGTGAGAAAAAAGGAGCACGCTGTTGCACTCGGGGTTATTAAGTTGGGTGGTGGTGCTTCCTGTTATACACAATAGCTTTTTGAAAATCAGCACAACTAAGTTTACACTCTAATTAACTGTCTGGACTTTTTAACATCATAGGCGCCCTTTAAAAAAATACCCAACGGAAACTTGTGTGAGTGGCTGAGTTATTGTGTGTTTTTCGAATGACGGAATCTATAAAACACCAGATTTGTCGTGAAATTTCCATACATGCAAAAAGCGCGGCCTCGCTGAATGCCGCTCGGTGGCTTTTGTCTCGTTTCAGGGGGCCAAATGCTTCGACTACAGCGCGTCCCTGCAGCTGATGGTCACGGGAGGCCGCGACAGAGCGGTCAGGCTGTGGGCTCGGTATGTGACCTCCAGTCCCGTCGGCGCGCTGCTGGGTCACCGCGCCGCTGTGCTGGATGTCGCAATCTACCAGCCTGCTGGGCAGATACTCAGCTACTCCCGAGACGCTGTGAGTCGCTAAATATCAAAATTATCATCCGAATACGCCGTTTGGCTGCAGAGACGAGAGAAAATGATGCAAAGTTATGCCACTCTGTTGTTTATCCCACTAGTTCATGTTTCTTGTGTTTGGGATTCTGGTTTCACTAAACTGTTGGAATCACCAGGAGCTGAGGGTCTGGGACATTTCGACCCAGCACTGCCTGAAAACCATCCGCCTGCTGTTCCCCTGCCTCCAGCCAGGCCGAACCCCAGAACACGGCAACTTCCCTTTCCTCCTGCTGCCCCCTCCGCTTCCCCAAGGGATGCAGCCTCACTTAGTGGTAGCATGCAAGGATTACCTGGCGGTGCTCAATCTGTCTGAGAGGAGACGAGGTGGTGGTGGTGGTGGTTGGGGTTGTTTGTCGGCGGGTGAAACGAGGGAACGTGCGACTGGAAACACCGTCGCTCCGGCGCTCTCCTGTGCTCTGTACAACCCCACCCTGAAACAGGTGGTGGCTGCACATGTGGACTCGTCTGTGTGTGTGTGGGGCGTGGAGACGGGGAGGAGGTGGCTCCTCATTCTCAATGCACACGGAGAGGCTGGAGTCACCTGCATGACACTCGACTCCTCTCACAGAAGACTCATCACCGG
This sequence comes from Malacoctenus tetranemus, assembly GCA_032274765.1. NCBI lineage: Eukaryota > Metazoa > Chordata > Actinopteri > Blenniiformes > Labrisomidae > Malacoctenus > Malacoctenus tetranemus. The sequence goes on along the minus strand of JAUESF010019245.1, from coordinate 4,523 downwards.
GGCTCGTAACGGCACGATTAAGGTTCAACATCATAAATATCACAGAAATAAAGAGGAGTTAATGCACGTTTTTTTTTACACGTTTCAAAATAAGAGTCCTAATTTGTGAATCTGTGACCAGGTGTGGAATTTACTGAACGGGTTGAACTTGCACAAGCTGGAGCCGGTCACCAGCTCTGAAGTGTCTGGGCTGGGCTGCCTCCATGACAACAAGCTGCTGGCTGTTGGGTGGAGCAGGCGGATCTCTCAGTACGACGTGGAGAGAGCCAAGGTAAGGTCACGGAGGGCCGAGCACTAAATCATCACAACGTCCTTCCACTTCTGAAGGCTAACTTTGAACTTGAAGCATGAGTGACAGGTGAGTGTTGGGAGCACAGGACACTGATCCACTAAGGACCAAGGAGCTGTAACACCACATACCAAGATTAGTCCCTCTGCTTTCTCACCTCCGCTGCTTCTCTACAACTTCTTCCCCAGATGGTGAAAACTAGAATGATGAGTCCCAGACAAACATCTGTCACCATAGTAACTGATACAGACTTATAACACCAAACCTCCTTCACATTGCCAGCACCAATTTGAGTTTGGTGCATTTTTTTGTGTCAAATTCAGACTCGCTGTGCAACCTTTGAGGAGGCATATTTGTCATTTTGCTGTACAAACGTATATTTTAAAGGCCCAGTTCCTTGTCACATTTCACCTCTCAGCTTCAACCTGCCATGTGCTCTGTGGTCGGATTGTTTCCTCCGCGGGAACAGGAGCAACCCTCGGCATTCGTGCTTCGCCAGCAGATTCCTGCGGTGGTTCCTTCCTCGACTCGTATTATTTTTTTGAAGGGTCTTGCTCGAGCAGAGTCAGGTTGGTTCTTTAGTGAAAACACTTGTCAGTCCAAAATCTCATCGAAAAATATTATGAGCAAAGCGACATAAATTACAAACTCATGTATACAACAGGTCAGGGACATCTGTAGTGCTCTTCCTGTGCTGTGCGAGCTTCCACGCAGGCTTTTAAGGAGCTTAACCACAGGATGGCAGCCCAGAGGTGTAAACAAAATCAGCAAAGTGGAGAAGAAATAGAGCAGCTTTCCACAAGGCAACACAAACAATTATACGCTATTTTGGACCATCTGTAAACTGTCACACTCGGAGAACCGATCTGTAAAGACGTATACAATTTCATCCAGCATGAACTCACTTACTTCTAGTGTTGATGTGTCCTGTGTGTGTGTGTGTGTGTAGGACATGAAAGTAAAGGCGGACACATCCTGGAAGTCCAGAGGTGTCCACAAGTCAAACATCTTGGCCGTGTGTCAGTGCTCTGCGCTGGGCGTTGTGGCTACTGCGAGTTATGATGGGGAGATAGTCATCTGGAGGCTGGAGACTCAGGGGCCATGGCTCCATTTAAGGAGAGACGCTGAGGACCAGTAAGAGCCCCGTGTGTGTGTGTGTGTGTGTGTGTGTGTGTGTGTGTGTGTGTGTGTGTGTGTGTGTGTGTGTGTGTGTGTGTGTTAAGTTTGGACTTTGTGTTCTCCAATCAGGTTGGAAACTGACTTATAAGACGTCTCAAAAGAGATCTGATTAGAATCGATGGATTTGACCTGCAGACTTGCTGCAAAGTTTATTATTATATTATTATTTCTTTCGCAGCCTCACTGACACACACTCGATGACTCTGTGATAAGATACAAACAGCATTTACATGAATTGTCTGTGTGTTATTATAAAGCTGTGCTGTTTGTACTGTACAAGAAGTGTTGTCAACAAAATTGAAAGGTACAAAAAAAAAGCAATGGCGCGTACCAAATCTGTTGTGGGTGGACTTCCTCTCATGTGTTTTTGTTTTGCTCTCTGTGTCCGTGTGCATGCAGAGGGGCCCTCCCTGTGGACGGCCTCCTGTTCCTGCGGCACCGGGCTGGCAGCAGGAAGCTGAGACACGGGGGCGTCCTGGTGTCCTCGCAGGCCGGCTCGCTGTGCTTCTGGAGCGTCACCGGAGAGAACCGTGCTCACGGTGAGCAGAGAGCGCTCATTGAGGAAAAAGTGCAACGGTCACATGTGTCAAGAAAAAAAAAATGGCGCCTTACCACCAGTTGACAAGCAGCTGTCACCTAAAACGATCCTCACTTTGCATAAGATGGATTTACAAAGGGGAGCGGTGGCAGTCAGTCTGAACCGAGGACTTGGCCTCCCGTCGGTGCCATTCCTGCCAACCCACAACTATGTCTCTTTCCAGATCCCATCTGTGTTTAGTGGTGTGGGACTCATGCACTGCGACCGCTGCATGTGTGTACGTGCATGTGTGTCGGCATGTACTTATAACGGCTGCGGGGACCGAAACCTAGAAATACAGCCGCTGGGATTTATTAAAAATGCGAGGACCAAAACTCAAGGTTCTGCAAAGTACATGTAATTATATGTTTTATGGTTATAGCTATATTGAACTGGAGAGATAGAGTGTTATGCAAACGGTAGTAATCCTAAAGGTAAGTCAGTCTGCAGGAAATGAGTCGAATTGAAGATCCCCAAAGCGACGAGGAGACAGCTGGGAGCGTGTGCATGCATGTTGTGTGCATGTGCGTGCGTGTGAGTGCTTCTGTTTGGACCTGAAGCGGCGCGGTGTCCATCTTGCATCGAGGAATTTCAGGTCATGACATAACGGAGAGGCGTTTGGGTTCGCAGCTCGTCCCATAAATTCCTTTTGTCTTGTAGGTCGAACTCGAACTCCTCGGCCTCCGCGATTATAAATATATGCTCCTCCGTGCAACCCCGAGTGAACCAGCAGACCGTATTGTGCCGCCTCTATAAATACACCGAGGCCTATGGTTAAGGCTCGCTCCGTCGTGTCCGATAGCTCGTCTTTGGTGAGCGCCGAAAAGTTTCCCCCGTTCTTGTTCCAGGTCAGTTCTACGCTCCGGACCGGCCAGGTCACCGCGTGCTCAGCCTGAGCTCGGACCAGCCTCAAAACGCCATCTTGGTCTCGGGGGACACTTTGGGCTGGCTCCAGATCTGGGACATCTCCGGCTTCGCACTGGACGTCCGACACAAGGTGAGGCCTGGCGAACACAGACACGCTGAGCGATCCGACGTGACACCCCGGTGTAATCGCCGCGCTCTGCTTCTGTGCAGGCAGCTTGCGATCGTCCCCCGATCCTGCAGAGCTGGAAGGCGCATGAAGGGCCGCTGGCGTGCGTGGAGGCCCTTGAAGTAGCCGAGAGGCTGTTGGTTTTCACAGCATCAGAGGACGGCTCGGCTGGACTGTGGACACAGGACGGCGATCACGTGGGTTCGTTTGGACAGCAGGTGATGTGGGACATCACTGATCCTGCTACTTACGATGGGTAAGGCTCGCTAGGAAGTTCCTATCACACTCACATGGCCAGAGAAACAACAAACACATTAAAAACGATATAAAATTGAAGGTATAAACCTCCACCACTCTCCCAAGACTTTAATCTTAATAGAGGCCCCCGCTCGGCCGAAGGTACAAAACTCCTCATTGGAGCATCATGGATCATAAAGGAGAAAGTTTTTGAAAGCAACTTGATTTACGGGGATGAAAAAGGGGCAGTCGGAGCAGCAGCCGGCATCAGCACTCGTTCCGGAACATAAATAAATGTCTGGATGAAACTCGGTGTGGTGGGAGATCTCTACAATAACATTAAGTCTTCTAGAGATGCCTTTAAATTAGAAGCTGCACGGGTGATCATGTAGAGCTTTAAATCCTCTGTGAGAGGATGCGTTTAAGGTCCTCGGGTTTGTGAAAGAAACCTGCTTTCGTTTGAGCCGACTTGGTCCCTCTGATTCTGTGGCGTTCTGAGAGTCCAGCAAAGGAGCGTGTCTCATCTGTTGGGGAGGTCGCACAGAACTGCCAACGTGACAGGACACCTGCTTGGTCGTGTGACATGAAGCTTTCATGTCTTCAGCGAGAAGAAGAAGGAGAATCAAGACAAAGATGCTGTGGAGGAAAGGACCGAAAAGGAGGCCAAAAGTCAATCATCTGACCCTGTCAGCCAGGGTCACACTTCACAGGAGGAGAGCCGTTCTCAAGGTGAACCCCCTCCACAAACAGGTGTCTGTGCTGCGCAGACACACAAACACAAACACGCTCACACATGGTAACTGTGTCCTGGTTACGTTTGGCCGTACACTGGAAAACGTCCCTCTCTGTAATTGCCGCTTACTGTGTATCGAGTTCACTCTGCATAAGTCTGCTGAAGGCATTCTCGCATAGAAAGGGAGAAAGCCTGCAGGGCACCGAGGGCTTTAAAGTTAATTTCAGCAGATACTCCAGAGTCATTCATGTCCCGTTTGACCACATGATGAAGAGAAGAATCAGAGCATTCTTCACATTCTCCTCCTCCAAAGTCTGGAGCTCCTCGCTGGAACATTTGGGCAAAATTCAGCTCCAAAGATGCACGCCAGGTTTTTTAAACTGCGTGAACACTCAAGGTTTGTGTGTGTGTGTGTGTGTGTGTGTGTGTGTGCGTGTGTGTGTGTGTGTGTGTGTGTGTGTGTGTGTGTGTGTGT
>JAUESF010019244.1:0-11120 GCA_032274765.1 Malacoctenus tetranemus | reverse complement strand
AAAAAGAAAAAGAAAAAGAAAAAGAAAAAGAAAAAGAAAAAGAAAAAGAAAAAGAAAAAGAAAAAGAAAAAGAAAAAGAAAAAGAAAAAGAAAAAGAAAAAGAAAAAGAAAAAGAAAAAGAAAAAGAAAAAGAAAAAGAAAAAAGACAAAGACAAAGACACTTTCACAAACACTGGGGTCCGTGCACAGAAAGTGTGCACAACTCCTGCCACTCCTGCAACACAAACAAACATTTGGTTCAATGACTGAAACAGCCTGCATCACTTTCCAATACTCACCTCCCTCGTGATTACAACTACAATCAGCCACACTGTCCATGCACACCTGAAAGACACAACAAACATTTGCTACCCAAACCAACAAAGACAAGAAGGACCAACACAATAATGCCACACAACAAGTCAAACAACAAGGACAACAATAAAAGGGAAAAAAACAACAATAACAAGAACAACAAACACAAAAAGAAGCAATAGAAACACAAAGACAAGAAGGAGGAGGAGAAGTACAAAGACAAATAGGACCAACTGAAAAATAACACACACAACAAGGACAAAACAAGGAAGTACAAAAACAATGACAAGAAGGACAAACACAAAAAGGACAAGAAACAGGACAAAAACAACACCAACAAGGACACGTACAAAGACAATAACAAGTCATACAAACACAGGGGCAACAACTACAGAGACAACAACTACAAAGATGACAACAAGGACAAAGAAGCCAACCAAAACACTCAAACACACCACAAGAACAAAGAGCAGACGTAGGACAAGAAGAAAGACAAACACAAACAGAACAAGAACACACAAACAACAACAAAGACAATGACAAACACAAGAAAAACAAAAAGGAAATGGACCAAAACAACAAGAACATGTAGGAGGAGGACAAGGACAAGTACAACAACGACAAGAAGTACAAACACAACAAACACAAAGACATAAAGAGCAACAAAAAGTATACTACACAAATAAGACAGACAAGAACTAAAACAAGAACCAATAACACCACACCAACAACAAAGACAAGGACTAAGAGAAGGAAAAGAAGGACAAACACAAGAAGAAGTAGAAGAAGAAGATCCAACACTCCACTCACCTCAGTCATGACGATGATGATGATGATGATGATGATTATCAATGATGACTACTGCAGTCAGTGTGGCTGACTATGCTGTCCCACACCTGAAACACACAACACACATTGGCAAACCATACCAACAACAAGAAGGAGAAACACTACAACAACATACAGGCACACAATGACACAGACAAGAAGTACAAATACAAAAAGAAGAACAAACACTAAGAGAAGAATGAGGACAAAAGTGACAAGGAGGAGGACAAGGAAAAGAACAAGTAAAAACACAAAAGTGAAACAAACAACAATAACAAAGAGGAGAAGCAGCAAGACACAAACTATGACAAATACAAGAACACAAAGGAGAAGAAGAATGAACACAAGTACAAAGCCACAAAGTCCACAGAGAAGGAAAAGAAAGACAATGACAAACACAAGACAGAAAAGGACAAGTAAAAGAGAAGAAGAAGCTACACAAGAAAGACAAACACAAAAAGGCCAAGAAAGACTACAAGACAAACGAGAAACACAAGGAGGAGGAGGACAAGAAGGACAAAAAAAGGACAAACACAACAATTACTAAAACTAGGACAAAGAGGAGATGTACTTGTGTTTGTTGTCGTCTTACAAGTAGGACAAGGACAACAAAAAGAACAAGTACAAAGACAAAGACAAGAAAACAAAGAGGAAAAAGAAGGACAAACACAAACAGTACAAGAAATAAGACAAGACGAACACAAAACACAAGGAGCCAGACAAGCAAAACAAACACAAGAACAAGAAGGACACAAACTCAACAAAAAGGACAAACACAAGAAGAAATAGAAGACGAAGAAGATCCAACAGTCCACTCACCTCACTCATGATGATGATGATGATGACAATCAACGATGACGACTACAGTCAGCCACACTGTCTGTGCTCTCCCACACCTGAAAGACACAACAAACATTCACTACACATACCAACAAAGACAAAAAGGACAAAGACAAAAAATAAATACACACATAGAAAGACACAGACAAGAAGTACAAAGACAACTAAGACAAAGATACATACAACAACAAAAAGGACAAGGACAACAATAACTACAATGACAACAACAACAAAGAAAAGCTGAAACAGAAGAAGCACAAACAAAGACAAGGAAAAGGACTAAACGGAAAGGACAACAAAAACAATAAGGACAAAAATGACATGTACAAAAAGAACTACAAAGACAAAAAGGACCAACAGAAGAATAACACTGACAATAAGAACAAAGAGGAGAAACACAAGCAACAAACACACAACAAAGACAAGGACAAAAAAATACCTATTACAATGACAACAAGAACGACAAAGACACAAAGGAACAGAAAGAGGACAAGGACAACAACTAAGACAAAAAGGAAGACAAGGACAACTACAACAAAAAGGACAAGTAGAAAGACAAAGACAACAACAAGGACAAAGAAGAACAAGAAGTACAAACAGACAACAATAACAGACAGCAGATATTGACAAAGACAAGAAGGAGCAACACAAGAAAAAGACAGACAAACAGAAGAACAAAGACAACAAAGACAAGGAGAAAAACAAGAAGGACAAGAAAGACAACATTGAGAAGAAATATGACAACAAGTAAAACAAGGACAAAAAGGAAAAAGAATAAAGGGAGAAACACAACAAGGACAAAGACAATATGTAGGAGGAGGACAACAACAACTACAAAAAGGAGAAGAACAACAAGAAGTACAAACACAAACACAACAACAACAACAACTACACAAAGACAAAAACGAGAACAAATAACACAAGACCAACAAGAAACACAAGAAGGAGGACAAGGAAAACAAAGACAAAAGCAAGAAGGACAGAAACAACACAAGACAAACACAAGAAGTACAACAACATCCAACACTGCACTCACCTCACTCATGACAATGATGCTCAATGATGACAACTGCACTCAGTGTGGCTGACTGTGCTGTCCCACACCTGAAACACACAACAGACATTTGTTACACATACCACAACTTCACCACAACACATGACAGACAAGAAATACAAGAAAGACACACAGAAGGAGTAGAAAGACAACAAACAACGACAAGCACCGACAGAACAACTACAACAAGAAGGACAAACAGAAGAAGACAACAGAGAAGATTTACAAAGACCAAAAGCAGAAATACAACAACAACCAAGAACAACAGAAAAACCAGAAGGAGAAAGATGACACGTACAAGAAGGACAAGTAGAAAGACAACAAGAAGGAATAGAAATACAACAACAACAACTGCTAACACAACCAACACAAAAACAAGGACAAGAAGGACAAGTACAAAGACACAAGGGAAACAGACAACAATAACAAACAGGAGATATAGGAGGACAACAAGGACAACAAGGACACAAGGAGCAAGACAACAAGAACAAAGACAAGAACAACAAGGAATTGAAACAAAACTAAGACAAGGACAAGAAAGACAAAAACTACAATCAAGAGGACAAGAAGAACAAAAAACACAAGTAGAAGGACAAACAGGACAACAACAAGGACAAAGAGGACATGTAGGAGGAATAGAAGGACAAGTACAAAGACAACAAGTACATGAAAGACAAGAAGGACAACAACAAGGACAAACAGGACATTTAGAAGAAGGACACGTACAACAAAGACAACAAGGACTAGTAGACAAACAACAAAAAAGACAAGGTATACAAAGACAAACACAATAACAAGGACAAGTACAGACAGAAGGAGAAAGACAAGAAGGACAACAAATACACAGACACAAAAGACAACAAGTACAAATACAACAATAAGGACAAAAAGCAAATTGAGAAGAAATAAGACAACAAGGACAACAAGAATAAAAAGGACAAGGACCAAAGGGAGAAAGACAACAAAGACAAATACAAGAAGGAGAATAATTACAACAACAACAACAACAACAACGACAAAGACAAAAAGCAGAAAGACACAAAGAAGAAGTACAAGGACAAACACAAGAAGGACAAAAAAGAAAACTACACAAACAAGAAGGACAAAGAGAAAAAAAGACACATCACACAAGACAAACAAGAAAAACTACGAGAAGGACAAGAAGGAACAGAAACACAATAACAACAAGAAGGACTGAAACAAAACAAAAAGGACAAGGACAACAAAGACAAACACAAGAAGAAGTAGAAGAAGAAGAACATCCAACACTCCACTCACCTCACTCATGATGATGATGAACGATGACGACTACAGTCAGCCAACCTGTCTGTGCTCTCCCACACCTGAAAAACACAACAAAAAGTGACTACACATACCACAACACATGACAGACAAGAAATACAACAAGGACACACAGAAGAAGTAGCAACACAACAAACAAAGACAATAACAACACCTACAAAGACAAACAGGACAACCAATACAACAAGTACAAACACAACAACAACTACAACAAGGACACCAACTACTACAGCAACAAACATGAAAAGGACAACAACAGACAAGAAGGATGAGAAGGACAAATACAAAGACAACAAGGAGCTACAGAAAAATAAGACCAACAATAAGGACAAAGATGAGAAACAAAAGCAATACACAGACAACAAAGACAAGGACAAGAAGGACTAAGACAAAAAGGACAACAAAGACGACAAGTACAACAACTAACACAAAGAGGAGAAGGACAACTACAACAAGGACAAGAAGTAGGAAGACAACAAACACGAAACAGAAAAGTACTACAATAACAAGTAGACACAAATAACAACAAAGACAAGGGGAAAGACAACAATACGTACAAAGACAACAACAAAGACAAGTACTGAGAGAAGGACAAGAAACAGACAGAAAAAGGAGTACTAGTACCAACACAAAAAGAAGAACAAAGACAAAATTGACAAGACATAACACAAGGACAAGAAGGACAACAAGGACAAAAGGGAAACACACAACAAGGACATTTAGGAGTACAACAAGAAGAACAAGACAAACAAACACCAACAACATAACAACACAAACAAGAAGTACAAAGACAAACACAAAAAGCACACAAATGAAAATTACACAAAGAAGAAGGAAAAGAAAGAAGACAACACAAACAACAAAGACAAGAAAGAAAAGACATACAAACACAAAAAGGAGGACAAGTAGAAAGACAACAACAACAAGTACAAAGACAACCACAACAAAAACAAGGACAAAGACAACAAGGACAAACACAACAAGGAGAAAGACAAGAAGAACAAGGAATAGAAACAAACGAAAGAAAAGGACAAGAAACACAAACACAAAAAGGACAAAAAAGAGCACAAGAAGAACAAAACAGATAAGTACAAGGACAAAAAGGACAACACGAAAGGAGACAGAAGACATGTAGGAGGAGTAAAAGGACAAGTACAAAGACAACAAATATAAACACAATAAGGACAAACACAACAAGTACATGCAAGACAAGAAGGAAAAGAAGAAGGACAAAAAGGACAAGGACAAACACTTAAGGACAACAACAAGGACAAAAAGGACTAGTAGACAAAGAAGCCAAAAAAGACAGTTTACAAAGACAAAGACAATATCAACGACAAGTACAGACAGAAAGACAAAGACAAGAAGGACAACAAATACACAGACACAAAAGACACAAAGTAGAAATACAACAATAAGGACAAAAAGCAAGTTGAGAAGAAATAAGACAACAAGGACAACAAGAATAAAAAGGAAAAGGACCAAAGGGAGAAAGACAACAAAGACAAATACAAGAAGGAGAATAAGGACAACAAGAAGAACAAGAAGGACAAAGACAAAAAACAGAAAGACACAAAGAAGAAGTACAAGGACAAACACAAGAAGGACAAAAACGAAAAGTACACAAAGACAAAGGACAAAGACAAAAAAAGACACATCACACAAGACTAACAAAAACAACTAGGAGAAGGAGGACAAGGAAAAGAAAGACAATAATAACAAGCAGGACAGAAACAAAACAAAAAGGACACGGCCAACAAGCACAAACACAACAAGAGGAAGAAGAAGAAGAAGAACATCCAACACTCCACTCACCTCACTCATGATGATGATGATCACCACTGACAACTACAGTCAGCCACACTGTCTGTGCTCTCCCACACCTGAAAGACACAACAGACATTTGCTACACATACCACAACACATGACACACAACAGACAGAGAACAAGACAGACAAGTACAAGTACAAAAACAAAAAGACACAGAAGAAGGACAAAGACAACAAATACAAAGACAAGGACAAAAAGAAAAACTACTAACACAAAGTGAAGAAGAAGGAGAAAGACAAGAAGTAGAAAGACTAAAAGGACTACAATAACAAGAAGGACAAAAACAATAAGTACAAACACAAGAAGAAACACAACAAAGAGTACAAGAAGAAGAAACACAAGAAAGACAATGAGTAGGAGAAAGAAAAGAAAGAGAAAAAAGAAGTACAAAAAGGAGAAAGAAAAGGACACAAGGGAGAAGGACAACAATGACAAAGAGGAGAAGGACAAAGACAAAAAGGAGAAGCACTAAAACAAATACAAAGACAAAGACACAGAAAAGAATAAAGACAACAAGGACAAATAGAAAAAGAAGGACAAACAGAAGAAGAAGAACAAAAAAGACAAAGACAAGAAGAACTACAAACACAAGCACAAAAAGGAGAAAGAGAAGGTATAGAAAGACAATGAGAAAGACAAGAAGGACAAGAAGTACAAAGAGAAGAAAGAGAAACACAACAAATACAAACAGAAGCAATACAACAAGTACAAACACAAGGACAAAGACAAGGACAACAAGAAAAAGGAGAAGGACAACTACAATAATTACAAAGACAAAGAGGACAACAAAGACAAGAAGGACAACAAGTACAAAGACAAAAAGTAAAAAGAGGAGAAGAAGAATGACACAAAGGACAAGCAACACAAGAAGAAGGACACACAGAAGAACAAAGAGGAGAAGAAGAAGGATAAACACAAGAAGAAACAGAAGAAGGAAAAACAGAAAGAGAAAAAGAAATACAAAAAAGACGACAACAACAACAACAACAACAAAGAAGAGAAACACCAAAACACACAAGAAGTAGAAAAAGGACAAGAAGGGGAAAAACTACACATACAAACACAAGGAATAGAAACTATTATAAATAGAAGGAGAAACACAAGGACAACAATAACAAGTACAAAGTACAAGAAGGACAACAAGGAAAAGCAGAAAAAGAAGAAGGGAAAACACAAGGACAAAGAGCAGAAGAAGAAGGACATAAAGTACAAAGACAAAAAGTACAAAAACAAGGAGTACACAGACAAAGAGAAGAAAAACACAAACAAACACAACAACAACAAGGACAAACAGAAGAAAAAGGACAAGAACGAGAAAGAGCTAAAGGAGAAGAAACAGGACAAGAAGAAAGAGAAGAAGGAGAAGGAGAAGAACAACAAACACAATAAGGAGCAACAGAAGAAGGACAAAAGCAAGGAGAAAGACAAGAAGGACAATAAGGACAACAACAAGGAGAAAAAAAGGAATACAAACAGAAGGAGAAGGAGGACAAAGACAAAAACTAGAATAAAGAGGACAAGAACAACAACAAAGACAAGGAGGAATACAAGGAGAAGAAGGACAACAACAAAAGGGACAAGGAAAACAACAACAAGAAGGACAAAGACAACATGTAGGAGGAGAAGGAGTATAAGAAGGACAAGTAGAAAGACAAGGACAAGAAGAACAAAAACAAGGACAAAGAACAACAACAAACAGAAGAAGGACAAAAGGGAGACAGGCAACAATGACTAAGAGGAGATGTAGGACAACAACAAGGACAAGTACAAGAAGGACAACAACAAGAAGGAGAAAGACAAAGACAGACAAAAAAAGGACAAGAAGGAAAACTACAAAAACAATAAAGCGAAACAGAACAAGAAGAAAAAGAAAGAGAAAAAGAAGGGATAGAAAGACAATGACAAAGACAACAACAAGGACAAGTAACAAGAGAAGGACAACTACAAAGACTACAAGGACAAACACATAACATAGAAAGAGAAAAAGGAGGACAAGTACAAAGAGTACAAGAAGGAGAAGAAAGACAAACACAAGAAGAAAGAGAAGAAGGACAAACAGAAGAAGGACAAGAAAGAGAAAGACAAAGATGACAAGAAACAAGACAAGAACACCAAGAAAGACAAAGACAACAAGGAAAAGAAGGACAAAAACAACAAGAAGGAAAACAAGACAAAAATAGAAGGACAAGAAGGACAAAGACAAGAAGAAGTAGAAGAAGGACGAGAATGAGAAGAACAAGACATGTACTTACACCACAAGATGGCTTCCCTCTGTGCTGCATGCTATCCCACCTCACGTGCAGCCATGGACCTCCTGCAACACACACACACACACACACATCATGAAGTCCAAGCTCCTCTACACAGCAACATCCAACCACTATGCACCAACCACCACTGCTCACCTTCCACAGCTGCATGCTGCCCACCTCTGACCTACACCACTGCACTCCTGCTCCACATGCCTGCAACCACACAACACACACTCAGCATCCACCCTCTCACACACCACAGTGGGGCGAGGGTGCATTCACATACACATGAATCACAAGTGTGCACAACTCCCACCTGCCTCAGTAGAACCTACACCTCCTCCACATTCCTGCTACACAAACACACAGTGGGACTACTGCAACAACAGCCACCATCACTGCACACACTGCTTCACACCTACACTCACCTCCATCGTCATGACAACAATGACAACAGGCAGCCGCAGCAGCTGTGCTCCACCACACATTTCACTCCAACTGCAACACACACACACACACACACACACACACACACACACACACACACAACTACTACAACCAAAGCTTCACAACTGGTGAAAATGACACATCATCAAAGTGTTGTTGTACAGTTGTGTGTGACAGGTGATGTGGTAAAGATGAGAGGTTGTCAAACTATCCACATAGGACTAAAACAACAGCTACACACTTCATACATGTACACAACCATCATCATCATCAAACAAACACTAAACTCACAACTGCTGCTGCTGCTGCTGCTGCTGCTGCTGCTGCTGCTGCTGCTGCTGGTATCACCAACTCCACAACACTGCACATTAAACTGCATCACAGCAAAGTTCTACATGGAACTAGCAATATCTACAACAACACTCACAATAGCAGCTATCAGCCACTACAGGACACACACACACACATATGACACCAATCTACACAACACCATTGTGGACATCCTGCTACTCCAATCACACAATGCCTTTGTGCAAACACTACTTCAAACCACACATGACACCAACAATGCTAAAGGACACCACCAAGTAGCAACACAACAGGCTGGAAAATACACACAACTACTGACATACACAAACAACTCAACTGATCAAAACTCACCTCTCACTGCTGGACGACGACAACTACAACAACAACCATCATCCACTACACACTCCTATTCATGCCCAACTCCAACAACACACAAACACACACACACATGATACAATACTTCACATGCACAGCTACCTCACTACACACTCACATACTGACAACAAACTTCAACACCAACATGACACTGGCAACACCTAACACAACACTGACAATAGTACACATCAGCCACTAATGGACCCCACACACACATGACACCAATCTACACTCCACCATTTTGGACATCCTGCTACTCTACTCCCACAATGCTTCTGTGCACACACTGCTGTCAACACATCCATTACATGTTACAAACTAAGCCACCACATCCACACACACACATGACTCAGCACTACACTGACTACAAACAACCATTCTGTGCACTGACCAAGGTACAAACAACACTAACATGTTCACACACACTTTACCAGCACTTCACACTGCTACATCAAACCACACATGACACCAACAATGCTAAAGGACACCACCAAGTAGCAACACAACAGGCTGGAAAATACACACACCTACTGACACACTAAAACAACTCAGCTGATCAAAGCTCACCTCTCACTACTTGACAACAACAACAAACAACAACAGGAGGACCAACAACAACTCCAACAACATCAACAGCTACAGCACCAACACCAACAACAACAGCAAGAACACACCAGTGACACCTCTGCAACACACAGGCCCCTGCTCATTGCACAGCCTCTACACCTCCAACTGCCCACCTCACTACGTCCACTACCTACTAACACACTTAGCTATCACACTAATCAACACACAGCAACACATTGATCCAGCAGAGGGCAGCACATCCACATTTACACTGCATTGACAACAACAAACACTGCAAACACTTTGGTACTCACATCAACTGTTCTCCTCCTCCTCCTCCTCTTCTGTTCTTCACCACCCTGCAGGAACCAACAGCTTCCACACCTCAGCAGCAGCAGCAGCAGCAGCAGCAGGACACCAGCCACCTGCAACACAAACACACAGTCAAACAAACTCTACACACATCTTCTGGACCAGTGTGTTCACATCAGCACACACACACCAGTCCTCTACATGTTCACCAATCACATTACACAGTGCCTACATGAGTACCTCTCCTAACCCTTCACACTCCCCTCTGTAAAGCACTGTGAATGACTCCATGTATGACATATACTATAAAACACAATCTCCTCACCTCATCATTACATTTCTTTACATCACACAGGCCCAACCCACTGGTGCAGGACACTCCACACAGTAGTCACAGCAACAGTCGTTAGGTTACATTAAGCCCCATAAACTTACATTGCACATCCAACACACACTCACATTTACACACTTGCATCTTTAGTTGTCTTGCGCCACTTCTCACCTGCATCATCCACAGCACCTGTCAGCAGGTAAGGTCACAGCCACTCTGGGAGGACGGTTCCTGCCAGGACTCAGCAACACACCAGCACACCTGCAGCTCTGCTTCTCAAAGTAACATGACAAACACAACAGTTTACACACACACTGCACTCAACACACCAATAACATGTGGATGGACTCTACTCACTCAAGCTCTGGACTGTTGACAT
>JAUESF010019182.1:0-11132 GCA_032274765.1 Malacoctenus tetranemus | reverse complement strand
CACACACACACACACACACACACACACACACACACACACACACACACACACACACACACACACACACACACAGGAACAAGTACATATACGTTGTGCTTTTCAGTGGTTTTACAAGCTGTGTGGTTCAGCGTGAAGCCACTTCACATCAACACTGTCCCTCCTGCATGAAACTGTTGTAAACACTTTTCACAGTTTCGGCTGCATTGACTAAACAGGCCCCTCTTTTTAAGTAACCAAAGACACGCGTCAACTCAAGGCCCAAAACGGCACAGGCGGAGGTCTGGGTTCCACTTTTGTCATTCAGTCATCAGGTTAAAGCTCTAAGACCGGATTATTTTTGGCTTCTGTTTTCAGTGTCAGCAGACAGATGACGAGAAATGACAAAGACAAAGAGAGAGAGGGGGGGGGATGTCTGAGTGGGGGATGTTGCAGCATCCTTTTCCTGGAGCCCTCCAACCCCCCCGCCCCCTTTCATCAAGTAAACTTGTAGAGCTGATTGGAAGTGAAGAAGCAGCTCCAGGTTGATGGCTCACGCCTTGCTCCTGCTACTCCTTCTCGGCGGCGTGCAGAGTTCCTCTCAGAGGGGCAAGGGGATGTGGTGGGCTCGCAGGCGGAAAACGTCCCTCAGGTTGTACTTGCCCATGTGGGTCTTCTTGTAATGGTGGACGTACACCACCAGGAACCCGCACAGAGCCACACCCACAGCGATGATCGTCCCGGCAATGATGTAGGGAATAAAGTTGGCTGTGAAAAGGCGGGAGACAAAGATGGGGGGGGGGGGGGAGAAAAAAAAGGGAACAGAGATTATTACGCAGGAGAGAAAACACGTCACCCTGACGAAGCGGCGACGGACTTCTCTGCTGATTTCACACGGGACGCAGCTTGAGCAATGCTGGGAAACAAGACCGAGGTTGTTCCTCCGGCAGACACAACACGGCGCGGGCCAGACTAAACAAAGCCCACCTTGGACGGTCACGCTGAAATCCACCGTCACGTTCCTCCCCTGGCGTCCCACGCTGCAGACGTAGTGGCCTCCGTGCTCGAAGCCCGCGGTGGTGATGGTGAGAACGCTGCCGTTGTAGGGGGAGCGGCTCTTGGACGGGAGCGTCCACGAGTAGGAGGGGGGAGGGTTTCCCGCGGCCGAGCAGTCCAGGCGCAGAGTGTCGCCATTGGTGATTGTGATGGGGTCCGGATTGGCCAGGACCTCCAAGTACGGTCCATCTATGAGCCCAAACCAGAGAGAGTACAAAGTCTAAACACACACTCACATATACTTTATTTCTTTAATAATATAATAGATAGAATTATATACTTTTATATATTTATACAAAAAGGAGACATTAAAAAAGCGCCTGAGTAGGTACTACTCAGTAAGAGTAGTTGGACTGAGTAGGTACTACTCACGAGGACTGGGTAATACCTACTCACTAGCACTGAGTAGTATCTACTCACTCAATGGGCACAGCCCTTCTGAGTAGGTACTACTCAGTAAGACTCACTAGGACTGAGTAGTACCTACTCACTAGGACAGTAGTACCTACTCAGTCGGGCTTAGTCCTAGTGAGTAGGTACTACTTAGTCTTCCTTGGCTCGACTCTACACAGTTCGAAGGCTCCAAAACTTCACTGTTTCAGTGACGGTAGATGTGACACAATGGTCACATGTCCACCAACAGACGACCCCCTTCCCTGTGAGGTGGGACGCAGTTGTCATCGGGGGAAAAAAAAGCAACCTAAACTGTGTAGATCCGAGCCAAGCAGGTTCCAGTGGGAGGGCGCCATGAACCTGTCTGGGCTGCTCTGTTTGTTACCCTGGAAACGAGTGGTAACGAGTAGAGACACACTCACAGTAAACGGTGGCGTTGAGCGCTTCCGATTCCCTGCTCACGCGTGGCGCCTCGTTTCCGAGCACCAGATCGGCGCGGCAGTAGTACTGGGCCCCGTCGTCTTCTTTGGTGGGGACGGTGCTCAGCCTGAAGACCTCAGTCACCGGCGTCTTCTGTGGATGACTGGTGGGCTTGTGGACACCCAGCGACGTTTGACCCCTGAAGAAGGTCACGATGAGGTTTTCGATGGGAGCCACTTCTTTCACCGTGCACTCCAGCGTGTACGAGCTGTGCTCCACCATCGGCCCCGTGTGGTTCACCACCTCAATGGAGACAACTGGAGGCTCTGTGGACACAAATGGGGACGGGGACGGGGGATGAGGACCCAACTTGTGAGGACCGGAGCTCGCGGGCAGAGAGCCGAGTGGCTGCGGCGAGCCGACACTCACGGTAGACGATGACCGGCAGGGTGCTGCAGCACTGCGCGTTCGCGTCGGTGGTGTAGAAGCACACGGCCAACGTGTCCCACTCAGTCATGCTGTCGAAGCTCCACGTCAGCTCGGTGCCGTTGACGCTTGTGAATCCGAACGACACCTCCAGGTCCATCCTGTTCCTGGTGCAGTTGGGGCAGATGACGCATGTGGCCGAGCCCGGGTCTCCGTGCTTCACGACCAGCGTGGACGGGGTGAAGACGGGCTGATCGGGGCAGCTGGGCACTGGAAGAAACACCAGACATGTTGCAGGAACATGTTTTCTAACAGAACCACAACGCGGTGCTGCTTTGTCCTCTTCATGCTCTGATCCTTCAGTGGAAATGCTTGATAAACCCCCAGTTTGGTAGAACAGGGAAATGAATACAGGAACTGTTCAATTAGACAACATTTCCTTCCTTAAAGATGATGAAGAAGAAGCTGACTCAAGAAAGTGGTCAGGGGCAGCAGCCTTCATTTTAAACAACCTCTGAGAGAGCTGCCCCCCCCCCCACCTTTAGGTACTTTAAATGACCCCCCTCTAAAGACTCTCTAGGTCGCCCCCTGGTGCCGAGACAGAAAACTCATCCACGCGAAATCTGTTGAATCCAAATGAAACAGAGACGTAGGCTCGAAACTGCACACTGCTGGGGGTTATGAGCTGCAACTGGTCGATACAATGAATCCTTTAAGAATAAAAGTACATTCATGACAATGGCAAAATATATATATTATTATTATCATAAACAAAATAGCCTTTTGGGACTTTTTGAGCTCTTGGGCTTAAACGGAGACAGGAGCAAGAAAGGTGCGGCGCAGACTTGGACACACGACGATGAGAGTGGGGAGACGCCTGTCTGCGCCCCCCAGGACAACAGTCCCAGGAAAGAGAAAGAGGGGAGCAAAACAAAGACTTTAAACAACAACAAAAACAGTTGTAAACTTACGGCAGGCGGACACGTGGATGTTTCGCGGAGTTACGAGCAGAGAAAGACCCAAGAAGAGGTAACGGGAAAACATGGTGTCCGGTGCGGGGAGCGGTGCCGGCGGGTCGCGGAGCCTCGGACTGAAAGTGAAAGCGCTTCAAACGGAAAAGGGGTCCAGAAATATCAGCTCCGTCAGGTCCGCGCGGCAGAGGACGACTGAGGTGGGAGCGCTGAGACAGCCCGGGACATTTTCGGGAAGTGAGGAGGAGTTTGTGGGGAATCCCGGTGCTGTCAGAGGGGGGGCTTACCGGTGACCTGCCTCTGACCCGGAGAGGTGTGATTCAGCTTTACATCACCGACACACCACACGTATGGACCAAGGACGGTCTATACGTGACCAAATATGGAAACAAAGGCGTGAATAAATTGTAAGACAGCGATAGGTAAGAATGGGTCATTAACTATCTACCACTCTGCTCACTCATTCAGAAAATCAATTTAGGAGTGTCAGGAAACTTCCTGAAATCTTAAAGAGCTCATTCTGATTTGGGCCATTTATTTTACATTTATATGTTCATGGAGCCTGTTATTGTATAATAGACTGATTCTAACCTACTGAACTTTGCAATGGTTTTTTTTTTTAAAAAAAAAAAAGGAAAATGAAGAACTCCTTCTGTAATTTCCCACTCAAGAAAAGAAAAGAAAATTTTAAAACAAATTTTATCTCTATTTAAAGAAATAAATGGGTGCAAAGAGGGAACAAGCTGTTAAAAAGGATGTCATCCAAGATCTGTAAATAAAATAAAATAAAATAAAATAAAATAAAATAAAATAAAATAAAATAAAATAAAATATAATTCAATAACCTTTATTCCTGAAGGTGGTCAGATCAGAATGTGAAGTTCCTTTCATTTCTGTAGTGAATAGAACAGATAGTAATTTTATGCCAGGGTCACTCAGATTACGGACACTGTGGTTGATTCCAGTAATCAGCGATACAAAGTTTTAGCACGCTTTATTGCCGCTGTCTTAGAAAGTTTGAATGCATTGAAGCTGTCCTTCATGCAAAACTCTCCATCGAGTCATTGATTTGCTGAGCTAGTGGCTCCCAACGGGTTCTGTACACAGTCCCTGAACGTCCTCTAAGAAAATGCTGTGGATCCCCACTCCAAACGTGAACTGCCAAAGCACTGAAGTGAAACAAGCGCACAAAACAACACATGGGGCTTTCGCAAATGTTGTGAAAGTGAAACACAAGTGGCAAGAGAGCTCAAACTGTGGGTTTGAACATACGAGCTGTTTATTCCTGTTGTTGACAGGTCGAGACTCAAACCTCTTTCAGGTGACAACGAACTGTCAGGAGAAGTCAGGTCCCGACTCTGTCTGATAAACACATCACACAACATCTATTGAAGGTGGATGAGGTCAGACTCAGTGTCTGAGTAAAAGCAATGTTGAAAGTGAAAGTACCAACTACAATAAAACAGGCAACACGATCCGGTTACAGGTGCTATTTATAAAGAATGCATCACGGGAAATCAAACAATTTCCAAGCTTGAAGGTTTTATATTTTCTCATGCATTTGTATGAATAAAGAGAGACGACCAAAGGCTTTCTCTCTGCAATGTTGTTCAACAAGACAGGGGATTATCAGAGAGGGAGAATTTTGGGGGGTTTTCTCAGAGAACAAGTGACTGTTTGCCTCCATAGCAGCACACAAACACACACACAACAGAGCAGGAGGAAGATTTCACTTGAAGTGACCCAGAAGCAGACTTCCTCTGTCTCTTTCCTGAGGCCCTTTCCTTCATCTGGTACCAGGAGGAGTCATGCTCCAAATCAGCTGTCGAGTCCCGAGACCGCCGAGTCACCCGTCACCTCTGTCCCTTATCTCCCCTTTCATTCCTCCACCTCCACAGATGGAGTCTGAAATGTTTTCTGCATTCTTCTTCTCCACTGTTATTTTTAGGACTCCCCCCGCCCCCGACTCCTCCCACTCTGGGCCGCATCCATAGCAGGCTCCCAGATATTAGCAAAGGCTCTCGGCGACACAGCAGAGGGAAAGAGCGGCCTGTCCGGTCACACGTTTGTGTGAGGGAAGCCAGAGAGGAGCCGTGTCATCAACATGTCAGGAAATCTGGTGTCAGAGGTTCAGTTTCCACCATCACATGAGCCGCGTCGACAGAGGTTGAGGTTGCGCAAGCAAGTGTAGTTATCATCAGAGTGAAAAGTTTCCCTTGGTATCGAAAAAAGTGAAAGTTTTCATGAACGCAACCCGTCGACTTGTCTCTGTCGCTCATCCCACAAATGCACGTTCCTTACAAACATGGCAACGTTTGAAAGAGAAACGTCTGGACTTTTTTTTGATTAAATGGTTCCTGTTTCTCACTTCTGCAGCAAGCAGGGGGAAAAAACCCACGTTGACCTTGAGAAAGAACACACGTGAAGTGAAAACCGTTTGGTCTCCGCGAGGTGACCGCTTCCTGAATTCTGGCGCCTGAGATGTGACGCAAACCTTTCACCCACACACAAACGTGCTTTGTTTTTGAATGACCTGACAAGTTGAGCAAAAGAGGACGGAAGCGAAACGGCGAGGCAAGGAGGGGTCAGCGACCCCGAGGTGTGGGAGGAGCGTCGCGTCTTGTCTCGGTCGACGTGAGTCACTTCAATGAGAGCATCGTTAAAAATAGCAGAACGGGATCTGATCAGGTGGTAGAATCATGCAGCAGCATTTCAAGACACGATGCCAGGAGCCATCACACCAGCGAAATGATGCGTTGTCACTGTCAGCGAGCACGTTTCTCGGGTTCAATTCACAATAAATGTTTGTCTGTTGTTTTGTGATTGTGTAATTCAAGAAAGAGACGTAAGCAAGCCGGACTGCTTGAGTGTCTGATGGGATGTGAACGTTATTGGACAACAAACACACACACAAAAAAAAGGCCAGTTCACTTTGTCAGATAGCTGAATAACGGAAAACTCTCAGGAAACGCCACAATCAGATAAGCAAAGAGGAGCGGAAGGCTTCACGTTGTGGTCCATCGATGAAACTCTCCCTTCCTGTCTGAGCTGGATCACGACGCTCACTGGAACTCGTCTTCGTCCCGGGGTTAGAAACAGACTGTGTCTGCGTTTACTGTGTCTCTGTCGCCTCTGGCGGCGTCACAGTGACACTTTTATAACGACTTAGCTTAGCTCCTCTTAGCTTAGTTAAAGTGGAAAGTGGATGGAACGACTGAATGACCTTTTTCTATCATGCAAATTTTATGTGATGTCATTGGAATTAATTTTACTGGTCTCACTCGATTGGATTGTTTTGCTCTAAATGTTCCCACTCTGTACCTTTACACACTAACATTTGTAAACTGAGAAATTCTCTTTGGAAATTCACAACTGATTTAAAGTGTTTTCATCAGGCGGAGGGACTTTACAGGAAGTTCTTTGGATTCATAGTTTGTGCAGAATTTGATGTTTTGTTTTGTTTTTTTCTTATTTCAAGTTCAAAGCACCTTTTTCGGGATGTTCTTACTTGAAATAAGAAAATAACATCTGCCAATGAAACAGGTGAGAATTCAACCTGGTAATTCACCTCGAAATAAGCCAAATATTCTGACTTTTTGATGTCTTTTTGATTTCACTTTTCAGATTACGATTATGTTTTATTGCAAGTCCGATTAAAAAGAAAATCGATATATTTTTTACTTGAAATAGATCAAATCTCCTTGGCAACAGGCGTGTATTTTTGCAGTAAAGGCTCTGACCTGAGATCTGGCCTTGGTCTCCTGACTGTCAGGTGAGCAGGCTGACCGCTGCGCCCTGACTACAGTGACAGAGACAATCATTAAAGGGACATTCTGCCAGAGCAAAAGTGTTAGTGTGTTGGTCCGTCTGTTAGCACATAAACTCCAAATGTGGCTCCCTGGGTCAGTGGGATCACATGAGAAGTAGCATCAGAAGCGCAAAGCACCAGCTGAGGCTGCTGATCAGTTTGGCGGAGGAAGCCATGAGCTCGTGTCCATCGCTGTTTTTTTGGACTTTGGAGGAGTTGAACACCAGACTGATTTCTGGCACCTGGGGTCCGAACTCCAGTTCGGCTTGGCACCAGTACTGGGCTGGATCGTCCTCGAAGGCGTCAACCTTCAGAACGAACGTCTCGCTCGCTGGGGTCTTGCTGCTTTTATTCGTCGTCACGCGACCCAGCTCGAGCGTGTGCGAGCCGTTGCCTCGGTGGAAAGTCACCGCCACGCGCTCGATGGGCGCCACGTTGATCACCTGACACGTCAGGGAGTGCTGGTCCTCCTCAGGCGTCCCCCCAATCTCTGTCAACAGGCGAAGGAAAACAAAGGACGGATGCTCTGTGGACGGAGGGGACAGAAAGACAAGAGACAGACGATGAACAGGTCAAATGAACAGCAGGCTGTCTCCCAGTGAGGCCCCGGCTCCAGCGTGTCTTTTCACGTTGTTGTTTCCTTTCTGTTTCTGTTTTCGCCGTGACGCGGCGTCGCGCTCCTAGCTCGGGGTCACTCACTGTATACGGTCACAGGCAGGCTCGCGCAGCACCTCTCCCCGCCGGCCGTGTCGTAGTAGCAGGTCGGGGTCACGTCCCACCTGGTCAGCTTGTCGATACTCCACAGGATCACGTTGCCGTCTTTCCTGGACTGACCGGGGGGCGCGTCCAGACCGATCTGGTCCTGCTGGCAGGCGTCCCGGCAGGCGGTGCACCTGAAGGCGGCGGCGGCGGCGTACTGCACCGCCAGGGCGGGCGGGCTGAAGGAAGGCCCACCCTCACAGCTGTGGTCTGGAACGCACACGTGCGAAGGAGTGACACGGCTCTGCGTTTGTTCACCGATATCCAACCCGAACCCCCGTCCGTCACGTGGGGGTGGGGGTGGGGGGTCCCTGGAATGTGGCCTTCTTGTTGAAGCTGCCTGAGTACCACAGCTGAATAAAACTACCCCCGGATTTCAAGAAGGTTGGAAAGCTGAGCTCAACTGGCTGCAGGTTTGGGATGGAAGTTCTAAAAGAGGCAGAGGGTCTCGGAGGCGTCCAGTGGAACATGCACTCAATTTTTTTATCAGCGGGTGAAATGTCCTTTTTTCCTCAAGGTCGGTCTTAAATCAGTGTTTAACTGGGAATAGTAAACTCACGAGGATCAAAGAACGAAGCATCCTTGGCAGAGCTCACGGGCTGCCACAAGGGGGCAGCCAAACACCTCGCGTCTGACCGAATCCCACCCATCACTGGCTCTGATCTCTGCTCAGCCATCAGTGAGGACTCATGAAAATAAAGCATCACCTGAAAGTGAGGAAAGGACCAATTGTCTGTGAGTTCAGACAGAGAAAACTGGACTGAAACTCCTCCAAACAGCATCCATCCATGATGTCCAATTATGTCGGACTTGTTTGGGACCACCCAAGCTGCCGAGGGTCCTTTGGAACTGCTGTGGTCAGATGTGGTCGAGGAGACGACCTCAAGCACTAGCTGAACAATGACATTTTTTTTTTTTGTCAGTATTGACTCTTCAGGTCCATCTCCACGGGACCTACAGGACCCTCGGACCCTCTGGCGTGGTTGTCGCCGCGCCCCCTGTTTGTAACTTTATTGAAATCGGAGGGATCAAACTCTGTGATACTTCAGCATTTGTGCATCGTCTCTATTTTTCTGACACTGACCCATTGACCAGGCAGCCTCGTTACCAGAGAATCACTTTCCAGGGACCTTTCGGACGCGAAATTAAACAAACAAACTGAGCAGTTAAATCGAGATAATCTCACAAACAAAATTTGAACTGACGTCTCGATCTTGATCTGAAAACAAGTCGATGATTTCAACCCGAAGCTCCTTCAATAATAACTGCAGCGTAAACACAGAACAAAATGTACATTTTCCATATTAGCTGTTTTTTTAAAATCAATATATTATAATTTAAATTTAAAAAAAATCTGACCGTTTACACAGAACAAAGTCACAACACTATGTTGCTCCGTCTAGCTAAGTGATAATATAGAAGCTTTCCCGACTCAACTGACTTGCAGTCCGGTTCGGACCTGAATATGAAACAGCACTTACTACAAGACCCGTGCGAGCCCCGAAGGAGTGACGCCAAGGTCACACTCAGGAGGAACGAGATCATCTTCAGCACGCGTGGACCAGACGAGAAGAGACGCTCTGGCACCTTGGACGCTCGCGCTCAGTGGACGGAGGACGGAGGCCGAGTGAGTGGACGCTGCGACTGAGTGAGAGGACGCTGCGACTGAGTGAGTGGATGCTGCGACCGAGTGAGTGGATGCTGCGACTGCTGCAAACGGACGCACCCTCCAGGAGAAAAAAAAAACCCTCTGCTGATGGCGTCCAGATGTGCTCCCAGAGGTTGCACTGACTCGCCAGGAGACCCAAGTTGGAGGAGGTTATTTGGAACTGACCCCTATCCAAGAGAGGATGTGTGTGTGTGTTTGTGTGGAGCTTCAGCTGCAGGTCAGAGACAGACGGAGGCTCCAGCAGGTGGAACCTTCAGAAGAAGAAGTCGGGCAGAAGCAGAAGATTCTGAAACGCTCGCCGCCCAAACGTGTCTGTTCTGTCACGTTTCGGGACCCGTTCAGATCATCACACCTGCTTCGTGAATGTGACTGTCTCGCGCTGTGGAGACCTGTTGCATCCTCCCTGCTCGGCAACGCGTTTCGCAACGCTCGCTGCGAATGCTGAAGGAATGCGGCGCTTCTGGGAGGTTTTCAGTCCCCTGACAGCTGCGTGTGGTGCTCAGAGGAGCAGGAGAATGATGGTGCTTTCCTGTTTTTGTATTAACTTGCTATTTTTCAGGAAAAAGGGGGCGGGGCCGGGTTGGGATTCGATTGCTGTTTGTTCTAGTTGCGGGTACAAATGAGGTAATCCTCAACAACTGTGGACACTGGGGATCGAAACATCTCTCCAAGCAGCTCACAGCTGCTTGTCCCCCCCCCCGCCCCCCCTCGTCCAGCACTTTGTCAACGTTTTCTTCCAACCCAACCTCTCTTCAATCCCTGACAACGTGCAACCTTCACGTCTCAACGCCTTCCACGTTTCAGTTCTCACTTTCACCTAACTCTTAGAAGGTTTTCTTTTTGTGTTCGTACTCACAGTAGGCGAGTTCGGGCATGTTTTCGGACGCCACCACGGGAGGAGGCTGCGGCCCCGCCGGTCCGAGGTGGAGCGCCGCCTCGCAGCGGAGCAGAGCGCCGCTGACGTGGTGGGCGGCTGTGATGTTCCTCAGGGTGAAGACGTCCGTCTCGGGCGTCCTCTTGTCGTTCTCATAGGACCTGAACTGCACCAGCAATGTGCGTCCCTTGTAGAAGGTCACGGTGAGGTTTCGGATGGGGGCCACGTCGCGCACGGTGCACTGCAGGTTGTACTTGCCGCACATCGCTCGCCTGGATCCGGTCGAGAGGGTCAGGAACACTTTTTCAGGAGGCTCTGAGGGGACGGAGGAGCAGCAAGACGGTGCAGTCAACAGCCCGACACGAAGCCAAGCGCGTGGATTCATGTGCAGGTGAAAAACGGGACGAAGTGTGAGGTGGGACGGTCTCCTTACTGTAGACGGTGACGGGCAGGGTGGTGACGCAGTGGCCTGACTCGGTTTTGTAATAGCACGTGGGCGCCGCGTCCCATTTAGTCAGGCTGTCCACCGTCCACACCAGCGCGGTTCCGTTCGTGCTCTTGTATCCCACGGACGCCTTCAGGTCGTACCCAAGCTGGGGACATCCGTCTCTGCAGGGGACACAGGTGGCAGTGGCCGCGTCCCCGTGTTTCACCACCAGGGAGGCCGGAGTGAACACGGGCTTGTCTGAACAGCGCCCACCTGGAACAAACACACACACACACACACACACACACACACACACACACACACACACACACACACACACACACACACACACA
>JAUESF010019078.1:0-11138 GCA_032274765.1 Malacoctenus tetranemus | reverse complement strand
CACACACACACACACACACACACACACACACACACACACACACACACACACACACACACACACACACACAGAAATTCAAAAGTCAATGTTCAATGACAAAACTTTTTCTTCATGTTATTTCAATAAATCAAATATCAACATGTCGGTCTGACAGTTGGTCTGCAAAAATTTCTGTATCACTCGTGCATCTTCCCACATGTGCGTAACACACCAACACTTGACACAAACTTTAATCATTCCAACATCAAGTGAGTTTTTCAGGACAAATTCATTTTATAATATGAACTGATCAGAAGTGTGCAGTTTACCAGTTTCAATTGTGCGTTAAACTGCAGTTTTTGTCCCTCCTGTGCTGTGAGTCAGAGTTCCTCTGTTCTTCACCAGTTACACACAGAGCCTTTGCAACTGTTGACTTCCTGCAGCCCTTTTGTTTTTTTTTATCTGCCATGAACACGATGTGCACAAACAGTGTGCATGCAAGCAAAGCGTGTGTGGGTGTGCACGCGTGCCTGCGTGCTCGCACGCGTGCATGTGTGTGCGCACGAGAATGTGTGTGCGGATGTGAGGTAGGACTTTGTATTGTGTGCTTGAGTGCATACAGTCTGGCCATATGGAGACTGTCATGTCAAACTGTCCACTCCCTCACACAACAAAGACCAAGAAAAGAGGGGCAGGGTTCAAAATATTTCTGGAGGATCACACAAAGCAAAGAGTGAAAAATCGCTGTTGTAATTTCCCTATTTATTGTTCATTAAGTTTTGTTGGCTGACATTTACAAACATAAGGGGGGGAAAGACATAACCTGTTTTTTTGTGATTTCACTGCAACAAAATGAAAAATAATCTAAATAACAAGCAAGAAAAATGTGCTTGCGTATATATGTCTCCTTCTCTTCCACCACTTGCAAAGAAGATGTGACTGTACCATTGCAATACGGCGAGCTGGAATTACTTGTGGTGAATTATCATGAGGAACAAAAAGGAAGAAGACAAATTCTGAATGAAGCAACTCTTTTAGTGACCGTAAATATGGAAAGGTTAAAAAAAAAGAAGTTGCTACACAGTTTCCCGTCCTTTGCAGCACATTACTCACTTTCAATCACAGCAGGCTGGTGTTGCACGGATGGACAACATGACTTACTTAGTGTTGCTTAAGGGATCATCTGAAATGTTTGCACAGAAATAAACCATAAAGCATCCACAGTGCGGAAGAAAAGGGGGGTCCTGTGAATGTCAGAGCAGCACTCTGGTGTTTTACTGAGATTTATTTCACTTGAAGAAACAGTGCGAGACTGCGGTCGCAGCGCTGAGAACCGTGTCAAAGGCATGGATGTGAATGCAGCAGCTCGACCCCCAACGCCGCTTCCACGTCCACCTTTAACGCGCTGAGCTGAACATCACGCTGCGCTGTTAAGAAAAAAAGGACAGAAATTGTGCCAAAGATGTGCTCAGACAAGCAGCGCGGTTGTGCAATTTCTTTCTCAGAAAGAGAGAACAAACAAAATAGCTCCTGACAAAACAAGCCAAAGTCTTTAACAGAGCTCGAAAGGCAAGGCTGAAGAGAGGGAAAAAGGAAGTGTCAGCTGGTGGGTGATAACTACGTACTATGAAGTCAGTAGTTGTAGGGAGTGTCCCACACTCACTCATGCAACCTTCTCTTGCTCTCGCTCTCTCTCTCTCTCTCTCTTTCTCTCTCGCTCTCTCTCTCTCTGTTTCATCGCCTCTTCCCCATGTCATCTTCATTTCCTCCTTTCATGAGCCTGCTGCCTGCTTGAAAGGCAATATTGGTGATAGTTGACAGCAGGCATGCGAGCATAAGAGGTGAGGGAGGACTTCGAATCTGTACAGACAGGATTTCCATCAACGGCGAGGTGAAACACTGGTCCACATCAGAGGATGGTGATCATTTTCTATCCAGAAATTGCTGTTCATTGAGACCCAGAGGACTGTGTGGGGAAAAAAAAAACAACCCTCATCTGTGCTGCTGGATGGTTGAAGGAGCTGCTGAATTCAAGGTAATTTCTTCTGTGAATCTTCAAAGAAAAAGTTTTTTAAAAATGTTTTTTTTTATTAAAACAGAGAAAAAGGAGACTGTTTTTAAATGACTCAGTAATCCTACTACAGCTGTGGATTTTTGTGTGGTTGGAAGTAGTCCGAGTTTGTGCTACTCATTTTGTTTCCCAGAAACTGGTTGCCAATAGACGCTCATGTAGCAGAAGGTTTCTGAGGCCTTTTCGACAACCACGTTTGATCTCCTCACTCACAGTTTCGGTGTTTTTGTCGATCGCCTCTTTCCTGCCCGCATCACCCTTCATCTCTCGGCTGCTTTCTGTTCCCAGTTTCTACCTGACAGCAGCCGCATCCTCCACCGATCGGCCACCCCGACCTTCATCCTCTCCGTCCCAGGCCAAGTGAGAGCGGCTGAGATGTCGGAGGGCGCTGTGGACACCTGCCCCCAAGTGTTTGTGGTGGACAGCCAGGCGACCTACGTCAGCGTGCCCAAGGAGAAGAAACAGTCGTGGATGACGAGTCACAAGCTTCTTCTCCTGCTGGTGGGCCTAGCCTTGGCGGGGCTTCTGGTCGAGGGATATTTCATCTACAAACTGTATCAAAAAACTGAGGTAAGGCTGACATTCTAGCAGCCTGTCTCTCTATGAGAGGGAAAGGAGAAGAGTCGATGCTTGGACCGAATGGAAACTCCTTCTCTTTTAGAAAATTCCCCTATTTCCCTTTACGTCAGAGCGACCACGTTTGCAAGCTGAACTTGTCGTGATGTGGGTCATTTGGCCTTTAAATTAGAGGTCATCAATGACCAGTGTGTCAATAAGGACTTATTCTTTAGTTCTGCTTCCCCTTCCTCACCATCCTCAATCAAAAAAATTGCAACATTTACTTCACTTTTTTCTCCAAAGGTTTCTTAACGCGGCTGATTACACACCTGCCATGTTTAAAATGCTGTGCACAGTTCGAGTTGGGGATTTGTGAAGGATCTGCTTTGAGATAAACAAGCTCATGTAACCAACAGCATTTTCTGAGTTAGAGCAAGTGACTTTGACTCACTCTGGTGTGACACAGCATCATAACACAGTGATGCAGCGTATTCTGGCGTAACAGAGTGTAGTGTAACGTAGTGTAAGGGAGTGTTCTCACGAAGAGGTGGTGGCTTTTCTGTTCAGAGTTTGCATG
Source organism: Malacoctenus tetranemus (assembly GCA_032274765.1). NCBI lineage: Eukaryota > Metazoa > Chordata > Actinopteri > Blenniiformes > Labrisomidae > Malacoctenus > Malacoctenus tetranemus. The sequence goes on along the minus strand of JAUESF010019078.1, from coordinate 7,953 downwards.
TTCTTCACACGCAGGCTTGGATTTCCTCCAGGTGCTCAGATTTTCTCCAGTTGCCCCAAAAATATGCAGACAAAGCCAATCAATGGCTCTAATTTGTCTGTGTGTGCGTGTGTGCGTGCGTGTGTGCGTGGGTGCGTGCATGCAAGCGAGTGAGTGAGTGGATCAGTCATGGTCAGAGGGGTCTTCTCTCTGTTCTGTCACTGTGAGAAGACCCCTGGTTCAATCCTGAGTTTGATGTCTTGACTCAGGTTTTGTTCTGGTTAATTTCTCTGGTCTCCTCCTGTAATCCAAGAGGAATGTTTGTGAGGGTCAGTTTAAACTAACTGGTGAAACCAAACTGCTCCGTGTTTGTGAAAACATTTCAAAATGAGAAAAAAAAAAACACAGCTTGATGGGAAATCCCCAAAAGACTGTGTGAGTGTGTGCATGCTTGTGTGTGCGTGTGTGTGTTTCTTCTCCCCCCCGCATGTGTCAAATGAAGTAGTTGAAGAGATTTCAAAGGAAAGTGCACAAATACTTTAAATGCTTCCAAATGTAATATAAACAATATTTGGCTTGCATTTGAACTTTTGACTTCTCACGAACGCGCGCCGACTTTCTCGCTCACTGGTTTGTTCAAGCGTTTCTCAATCTCTCGGTGTTGTTTTCCCTCCTCGCAGGCCATCTCCGTCTCTCACCGTCTCAGCCAGAACCAGTCCGACCACAGAGTAACTGACCAGCAGGTACGTCTGAGAGAACGGTGTGCGAGTCTGCAGCTGCAGAGTTAAAACACCTGGTCTGTCCTGCATGTATCACAGACGAATCTTTGCTTTTCAGGGCGGCAGCGTCTTGAGTCAAGTGGGACACAGAGACAGTGAAGGTTTGTGCTGCTTTGATTCGTGTTTAGATGACAGAAAGAGGCCATTACAGCAGCTGACATGACTTTGTAACGAAAGACACGGGTTCACTGAGAACAGCATGTGTCAACTAATGATGCAGCTTCTTTTCAATCTCTCATCTTTCCTACTTAAAAGTCTCACGCTAAGATTCATAGATATTGTTTATATATTGAATCATTATTTGATTATTTTGAGTCTTTACTCTTTTTATCTATTTTTTTATTCTAACAGAGTTCGATGAAATACTCGCAGAGACGAAACAGAGCAGGCCCTTTGCTCACCTGCTGGGTGAGTACACAGCCACACTGCAAATTGAAGGTGAATTTTACACGATTTTCTTTGTAGCGTTTGTTCAAACGTTTAATCGCGCTCTGTGTCTCAGGCTCCGGCCGTCTCTCAGAGGACGGGAGCGTGGTGCAGTGGGTGAAAGAAGGCGACGCCATGACTCACAGCATGAAGTTCGACAGCGATGGACTGACAGTGGAGGTGGAGGGTTACTATTATCTGTACTCCAAGATGCAAATAAATGCTGCAGAGGATTGTTTGCTCATCCAGCACAAGGTCCTGAAAGGCACCAGTGCTTATGGCAATCCCATCGAGCTGATGAAATCCAAAAGGTTAGTCAGTGCACCAGCCTGCGCTTGCTTCCTCCGCTCATAAAAATACACCTACTCGTTCATTTGTGGCTTTATTTCTGTTTGTTTACTGAATCATCACATCAGTTTCTTCTTCATGAGTCTGTTTTTCGTTCTGCTGCGTTCCCTCCAGTTTCCACTGCTGGACCCCGAAACCCTCGAACGCCAAAGCTTCCGGCATGGAGGATTTGTGGAACAACTTCCTGGCTGGAATTTTTCACCTGAAGGCGGGAGATAAAATCTTTGTCACACTGGAGAGTAAAGAGGAAATACAGATGCGTCCGGGACCCACTGAGAACTTCTTTGGAGCCTTCATGGTTTCTTCTTGAGGCCCTAAAAGAACATGTTTGCGCTGCTTTCCTCTCACATGTTTTTTGCATGTGTTGATTTACACACATGTTGTGGTAATTTTAAAAAATACATATAATATATGCAAATCCTTTTTTTAAAAATATATGCTGAACTTGATGAATGTGTTTTAATCGTTTAGGGATGAAAACAACAACATACAGTTTTGACATGAATTAAAAGTATCCGACATTCGGGTTCTTTAAACTTTCTTGTTTTGCAACTTTTTTGTTGTGCGAATAAAATTTTTCAGAATCACAGAATTGTTGTGTTATCTGAGTCCGATCAAAACCAGAGATCCTGGGTAGATACTCCGCAGATACTCTGTGAAAATACCGAGTGAAAGTTTGCTATTGTTTGATCAAAATGCAAATTGGTGCGAAACAACTCGAGCGAAACACTGATTTTTAAATACACAATGTACAGGAACAGCTGCAAGGTTGTCTTTGTGCATCCGCGCGCGTGTGTGTGTGTGTGTGTTTTTGCGTGGTGTGTGTGTACAGCAGGATGTGGTTCAGTAGAGGTTCAGTGAGATGAGAATGGGAGGTGGGTGTGTGGGGGGAGGGGGTGGAGGTGGTGGGGTTTCTGTTGCTGAGTCAGCTTTTTTCATGCATTTGCGGGGAAAGTTAAGCTTCCGTAAAACAACGATGCAAACAAACAAAAGGAACAAAAATGAACAAAGAAGTCGACAGGCGTCAAATGAAGGAGTGCTGGGCTGCCCGAGGAAGAGAGGAAAAGCAAAGATTCTTGATAAACATTAAAAACTACAGTGGTGATGAAACCTTGTGGATGGGCAACAGAGTCACCACTGACATAAAAATCAAAACTGGTGGAAAACATTGACTTTACATCCCCAAACTATGTGGGTCACATCCTGCTGTCGCACAGATAAACATACGTGCACCGAAGTGAAACCGACACAGATACTGTTGCAAACCTGATGTTGGTGCAGTTTATTTCATGCAACACTTTATGAGGTTCAGTGCCACAATTTGCTGGAGTGTTCCTGTTGAGTGTCTCTTTACATCTGTACGTACTTACATCTCAGGTCAATCAGGATCTGAATCTTATTGGTTCTACTGCATCACAGCTCTCAGCTAATAAGGCATCTTCTAAATAAGTCAACGGTTCCCAGTAGATAGTCAGAGACTTTTTTGAGACTTTTTCTCCTCTGAGGGAATCAGGCCAGGGAAGGAGTCAACGCTTTTATTTTGAAGGTTTGTAGATGTGTTTGTGGGACAGGTTGTTTTTCTCTGCTTTCAGATTCACCACGATATTTAATGTTTAATGTTTAGAGATAAACAGATGAAATCAGAGCACATAGACCATATCGCATCGCTTTGTATCATATCAGAACGTGCCCAAAAGCAGCCACACAACCTCGCATCGGTCGAACACAGATGTGTGACCAATGATGCGACCTGACCCCACTCGGTCTTTGGATTGCACTGATCTTTCAGCTCAATACTGCTCTGTGTCATGTGCTACATACAGCAGGTGTTCAGTGGGGGGGCTCCAGTTATCGCCTGTGTTAATGTCATGCACCCAGCAGAACATGCCAGCAGTGGTTCTGTGCACTCCAGACATTTATACAAAAAAGTACCTTATTCGTCCACTAGATTAATAAAGTGGATATCAATCTGTGTCATCCTCCTAACCAGTTGCAAAGTGCATGTGAAATATCAAAAACATCACTCAAGAGCTTCAAGTGGAGCGTTCACAAGAAAACCTTCCTCGAAGCATGAGTGGACGCCTGTGGGGACATTATAGCTGCCAGTGAAATATGGAGATCTTCTCAGTACAGCAGTACACATTTATTTTGGACCTAAAGAGCTGAAAAAGTGAGCTGGATGATTTCCTGCATCCATATGGTAACCTGGGATTTAACTGTGCTTATAGCGCTTCAAATGTGCTCTGAATCGCAAAGCTTCGTGCTGGAGGGCAGATGTGAGAAATGCTCCTTTCCCTCCGAGCCACCTCGAGGGTTCTGAAAGTGTCTGTGTTTGATTGGCATCAGAGGGCAGACAGCCACAGTGTGGGTGTTGTGACACATGGAAAGAGAAACTGAGAAAACTTGCACTTTGGTGTGTTTGTGAACATTCCCACCGCAAACAACATGCAAGTCAGGACAAGTCTGATGAGGATTTTAAACTTAAACAAAAAGAAAATGAAACACAAGCTCGGAATAACCATCATCTACCCTGGTGTCAAAGGAATAGTGATGTTATTGCATTTAGAGTCATTTTATAGATGTTAGGAATCGTCTCCATACACGTTTTTATTGTATTATTGAAAGACGACGTGCATTTACATAAACATTTCTTGCATCAGATTTAGAAGAAAGCAAATTTCCTTTTGTCGTCTTTAAAGAAAGTGAACAGGAAACATTAAAAACATTGACGTAACACAACAAACAGCCTTGATAGATGAGTATTGAATTCAAAGGGACATAAATGTTGTATTTGATTAGGCAAACTCTTGAAACTTTTAAGTGAGTTTTATCAAATGGAAAATATTGTTGTCTTTGACTTTTATGATTTGTAAAACATAAACAAAAGTGTGCACCTTTATTTTGAAGGACGCCATCACTCCATTTAGAGCTTATAACCATCACACCAGTTACTTGTCGGTGGTTTTTCATCAGAGGTTATTTCTTAAAATATAATGACATGTTTTGTCTTCATTACATGAGCATTATGCTCAGCTTCCAAAGTGTTTGACTGAAAATGAGGTTTAATTTCACCTTGGTGAGAAATTAAAATCCAGAAGGGAGCCATGACCGGTCAGGCAGAACCTCTGTCATCTTCTGAACTCCAACCAATTTGTCTTTGTGATGTTTACAAAATCTACATTTCACTCTTTAAGTTCAGTTTTTGAAAACTGCTGAAAGAGCGATTCGAGAGATTCAGCTGTCTGGGAACTAAACGCGACTCCTCACTGCGTCAGTTTGATGTTTCATACACTCAGTTTCTGGTCACAGACACACGTCATTAACACAATCATGCCTGCTCCTCTGGTTTCACAATCGATCTTGTTTAAAGGATGCCTGAAGTAATCTAACTGTATCTTATTAAAACATACTCACCTTTCCAGTTTGAATAAATATTCGATGACGCCTCATGTTTCTGTTTGACTCCATCAGAGCACTCGTTTGGTAACTGCGGCTTTGGTTCATCTGAAGCAGTCAGTGTTTGTTTGCCACAAGTTTTTTTTTCTGAACTCGACCGTATGATAAATAAACAGGATGTGATGTGCATGTTGTTCTTGGTATGAGCTGCGTAATGGCAGGGAACTTTCCCTTACCTAAAAACCTTTCGTACGTTCCACTTCCATTTGCCAGAACCGCTTTCGCTCTCCTCATTTTCCCACTTCGGCACACAAATGAACTCTGAGTTTCCCACGTTTGTGTTTATTATAAAACAGAACAAAAATCCATTTTCAACACTGAGTAGCTGGTCCATAGGACTTACATGATTGTGTAATCATCTCAATTCTTGAGATCAGACACGTTTATGTGCATTGTTCCTGACAAGTGAAACAAACATATTGAAAAAAATATTCAACCAGGCAACAGGATTTCACGAAGGTAGATTCATCACTTGGCTTTTTCAGAAACTGCGTGTTGAGTATAATTCTTTCATTACTGCTGCACATTTTAAAGACGCACTGCAGTTGAAATGCACACAATCCCTAATGTGCTTTGTCTATAATAACCATATATATCTTGCACAATATTTTTTTAAGCGTTTCATGAAATTAAAAAAAATTGCTTTAGCTCAGTAAGGATTGATAAAAAACAGCATATTGCACATTAGTATTCATGTAGTGGCAGATAAATCAAGAATACAGTTCCACTAAAAATTGTGACATTGTCATAAATACATAAATAGCTCTTTTGTTACAAAATAAATATATATGCACAGCTAAGTGAACGCAGTTTTACAAAAAACATGAGAATAATGTCTTTCCTACTTCTCAAGTGCAGTTTGATGCATTCCCATTCGAAATTCTCTGTCAATACACCTTCAGTCTGCATGAAACCTTGGAGCTTCAAAACTGGTAACAGGACCGGCCCGTTTTCATCCACGAAGGTAAAAAAAAACAAAAAACAAACAACCAACAACACAAACTGACGTCCTGTTGTTTCACGGTGACCCACAGGCCACAGCAGTAGCCTGACAGCGCGCACATCAATCCACAAGAAACATTCCCAGTCCTGAGTGATTCAGGTCGAGCTCCCAGTTTGGCAGTCCACCTTTTGGCACCGTTATCTGGGCGAGCAGCTTCTGCTTTTCCACCTGGGCCACCGTCCAACACCTCCGCTTCACCAGCCTATTGTGGGGGAGGAGGTCGACCTCGCAGGTGAGCTTGTCACCCACCTGCACGCTGAGGAGGCCCGCCCTGCACTGGTGGGTGCAGCTGAAGTGGAGATCGATGTACATGAAGTAGGTCCCCATCTGCAGGGGGCTCAGCGAGTGCTCCTCGGGGTCAAAGTCGAAGTTACTTCCAACAGACGTTCCCTCAAGATGGTGAACTGGCGCCAAGTGCATGGTGGAGTTCCACTTCAGCTTGCCTGCAGGAGGAGACAAACACATTAACTTTAGGTGCTGCCTCAAAGTGCACAGCTTGGTCTGAGTTGCAGATCCAGCCCACTTGGACACATTTAAACTAGTTTTGATTCCACATTTCCACTGAAATAAGCTGTTTTTTTAAGTATTTAAAGCAAGAAATTAGAATGTTGTGATTAGAGGGATAGAAAAACTGAACATTGTTAACTCTTTGGAAGAAAACTACATCCAAACTATGAGGGATTATTAATGCTTGTGTGCGTGTTTAGTAAAATAAATAAATAAATAAAAGGGTACTCACTTGAAGTCGCTTGCAGGTAGACGAAATTTTGCATCTGTCGATTGAAAAGGAAAAAAACGTGGATTAAAACGAGCAGGTTCCATGTAAATGACAAAATAATTTAAAAAATTTTTTAAAAAAAGTTAAACAGTAAAGGAATCACACTTTTCTCTATTTCTCACCTTGTACGATTGAGTTGGCGCGACTCCGGACAACTGATGCTGGTACTCGGGGGCTTGGCGGGAGGTCTGCAGGTCGGACTGCAGCCGGCTCACGACCATCGCGCCGCAGACGGCGACGGCAGTCACCGCCACAAACAGCACGAGGATGGACAAGACGATGAAGACATCCAGGCAGCCGCCCCGCCGCCGGCGGCCGCCGCCGTCCTGCAGGGACTCCACGTCCATTTGTTGGCTCTGTTGACCCATCAGGTCGGCAGTAGGTCGTCCCGGCGTCGGAGAGAGGGCGCGTCCGGCTCGTCCAATGGAACCCTTTCGGGGCAGAAGTGCGCTCTTTCTGAGTTGTACAGTTCCAGTTGCGTTGAGAGGCCACGAGAAAGTCCGCGCAGCGCGACCCTGGTCCGGGGAGTGAATACTTGAACAGGAGGCACCATGGCGGCTTTATATACCGCCGCTGCTCCGGCCCCGCTGACGCGCACCCGCTCTCAGTTTCTCAGACAGAGGAAAAACGCGGAAGTCATGGGTTTCCCTGCCGCTCCTCGCCCCCACCCCCCATCCACCCCCGTATACTGTTGTTGCTGTAGGCGAGAAAACGAGATGCAGCGACTTTCCGCAGCTCTCCCTGGTGTTGCGCAACGCGCAGCTCAGTGCGTGTGGTGGAAAACGAAAGGGAGAGACAGCGAGGCGATGTGCTGCCTTCAGCTTCTTTATTCTAACACAGCAGACGAATGCCCATCGTTCACTCACAGCCAGGCGGGCAGGAACGGAAACTGCACAGACGAGTTTCTGATAATGACTTGAACTGTGGTTTGGCCCGTTTAGGATATAATTTATAATCGGATTACTTTTGGGGGAAAAATGCTGAACGGTTTGTTGACATAACATATTTTAAATGTGTTAAGATGCCAGAGGTTTTTTTCTGTTCAGTTTTATTGTTTTGTTTGCTTTTGTCATGTTACAGTTCAAACTTTATTTTGGGAGTCCCATTGATTTGATCACATTTGAAGATTACAAGACGCCTGTTTAGGCACACAAGCACAAAGCTACTATGATCAGATAGCAGAA
>JAUESF010019048.1:0-11140 GCA_032274765.1 Malacoctenus tetranemus | reverse complement strand
GCCCGGTACAAAAACGTCCATAAAAGTCCACAAAAACGTGTCAATATTCCTCCATACTGCTCGTCCAATGTAATCCACATGTCCTGAGTGGGTACCGTCCATTATTGACTCACAACGAAATCATTTAGACTGTTTTTAGAGCCTAAATGTGGGTGAGTAGAAAATGTAGGTACATCATTGTTTGGGTGTACTATTCCTTTAAAATCCAGCCAATCAGATCAATCGGAAGAGCGACGCCCCAACTGACAAATACACCCACTCAACACAGCAAGGGCGCAGAAATGTACAGCTAGAGCACGCAGAAAAGTGGAGGGGGTGCATATTTGACTCACGTGTCTTTGCACTCTCTCAGTTGAGAAATGCGCCCTCGGTGACAGCTCTGCGCGCCACGAAGAGAGCTTTGCGCTCTCGCGATTTACGGTAGCGATGTGACGGGAAGACTTTTCTTTCTGGTGCTCATCTAAATCTGAATCTCCTTCTTACCCGGACAAAGATAATGTTTTGTATGGAACAGAAGTAACTGATGGACTGCAAGACCTCACTCTGAATGTTTTAAATCATGATGGGGAAGTTCATTCACAGAAAACAAACATATCAAATCCAAACCAAATGTCAACATTTTTCTCAAAGACCTTAATCTGTATTTTCACTCACTTAAATTTATGAAAAAGAAAAATAGCATAAAATTGAATGATTTTGTAAATGACTGCAAACTCAATGTCAACCCCAAATGTTTTTTTTTTTGCTTTTATTTATTTTGCTTTCTTTTTGTCCTTTTTTGTCCTTTTTCTCTCATTGTGTTTAGAAATGTTAAATTGTTCATTAATTACGCACAATGGCTTAAATGTACCACTGAATTCATGACTGTTACATTGAACCGCTAATAAAGTGTGGTAAAAAAAAAAAAAAAAAAAAAAAAAAAAAGTCTACAACTCCCACCATGCCACGCGCGTTAATGTCATGTGACCTACTTGGTGGCTCATGTGACGGGAGGTAAAACATGGCGGATGTAGAAGCGACGAAGTCTCTGAGCGGTCTGCTGAACGGCATTGCTCAGAGAGTTTACTACAGCAACACGGAAATCACCGAGGAGCTGCTGAGAAACGAGCTGTACCCGGACATGGCGCAGGAGGAGTTCGCGGCGCTCTACGACAAAATGAAAGGCCTCCTGAAGGTAGCGAGAGCTGCGTGTTGAACGTGAGGTCGTTGCAATCTTTAGCGAGAACAGCTGCACATAGGCTACAGCATTTTTATTCTTTTTTGTAGCAGTAAATGTAGGGTTAGTATTTCCGCAATGGGCTGTTCGGAATTGTAATGAGAGAATAAACTCAATTTCTTTCGTTCACTGTCTGACTGATGTTCCGCCTCTTGTCAGCAGGGGTCGCACTGGCATACTTGCGTCAGTGTCTTTTTGGGAGACAATTTGACAAGGATGTCGTGATCGAATAACTAAAAGTATATACTTGGCAGATGTTTATATCCTTGTAATGCAGCTACGCCTTTTAAAAAGAGAAAATTCCTGGTAATTGTTGAGGTTGTGGAAAATTTGAATGGAGTCTGGAAACTGTTATCCACCTCTGTAAATGACCAAACGCTAGACAGATGCATCAGGTCATCAGGGGCTTACAGATAAACAATACAAATAAACTTGCCTCTTGTGCTGTGATAAGACTGCAGGATTGAGGGAGGATCCACCTCCCTCACCTCTTTACTGTGTCTTACAGTCTATGGCCACAGCGGACATGGACCAGACCCAGCTGGACGCCTTCCTCACAGCTCAGACCAAGAAGCAGGGTGGCGGTGGGGTGAGCGCCGAACAGGCCGGCACCCTCTCGCGCTTCTGGAAAAGTCAGAGAGCCCGAGTGAGGGAGAGCTTGCTGGCCCAGAGCCACTGGGAGCCCAGCGTCAGGGGCCTCACCTGGAGGGTAGACATCCCCACAGCAACCGGCCGGGGGGAGGTGGCCCACAGCGGGCCCGTGGCCCTGATGGAGCTGGAGCTGGGCAGAGTTGGGCAGGTGAGACCCACCTTTCAGCAGCTTCCCCCTTGCTCAGACCATTGGTTCTGCAAGACATCTCTAAAACAAAATTAAGGGGAGGGGGGCTTCATTGAAAAGTTGTGAATTGTTTATTGATTCAAATCATGCTAAGAGAATTGGGCCTACTTTGTTTTGATTGGAACTTTGAAATTAAAGCAAACATGGGGTTCCTCAAGGGTCAACATCAGGGGTGGCCAACTCAAGTCCTCCAGGGTCCCTGTCCTGCAGGTTTTAGAAGTTTCCTGCTTCAACACACCTGATTCATGTCAGCATGCCGTTATCAGGCTTGTGCAGAGCTCTTGAACTGATCCAATTCAATCAGAATCGGGTGTGTTGAAGCAGGGAAACTTCTCAAACCTGCAGGACAGGGGCCCTCGAAGACTGGAGTTGGCAACCCCTTGCTCAGACCATTGGTTCTGCAAGAAGACATCTCTGAAGCTGCAGCGAAACAAACCACGCGCCATAATAAAAAGAAAGTCCTGTCTGATAAGTTATAAAGTTATTTAGGGCCTGTTCATATTCGATTGTTGATCATTTCTGTGTCTTTACAGCTCTTAATAGTATTTGCCAAAGAAACCACCGTCCATAAATGATGATAAAGTTGGTTTGAATTAATGGTTTTATTTTTTAAATTCTGGAATTACACGGTTGCTGTGAGACAGGCAATTCTCTTCCTGTCAGCAGAGGGTGGACGCTTTTTAGTGTGGATCTGTTACCACATACAACCTGTGTTTTTGTATCATATCACTTTTAAAACAGGAAAAATATCATATTTTGACTAATTTGAAGCACATTTGTTTGCTGTGTTGGCTCTGGCCACACACAGCTGGAGATTATGGATAGACTGATCCACTCTGTGGGGTCTCTGGGGGTCTGGCTGTCAAGAATTTCTCCTCTGGCAGAAAACAAGGCACAAATGGGTTAAACCAGACTGAAAACAAAATTGCTGTTAAATATTTGAATGTAATTATATCTGTATTGAAAATGCTATGGATTGAAATACATTTACAGTGGAAACCTGACAGTTAATAACCGCTGTAAGTCTGATGAGCCACTTGATCAGAATGTAGAAACCTGCTTTTCACTTCAGCTTAGGAACTTGACCAGTAAATCATAGATTCTGTGGGTTTCTGCTATGGGTTTCTGCACCTTTTTGACTCACAAGTTGAAACAAAACTTCTGCTCGCTCTATGTCCTGCAGGACTCCCAGTTTGTGTCTCTGGAGTTCGATGAAGCGAAAATCAACCTGGTGCTGAAGAAGATGACAGACATCCAGGAAAGCATCATCAGGATCATTAACTGCACCTGATGACCAAACATCCCAACGTTTGAACATCCGGGAGACAGCAAGGATTAAAAGGACTGAGGGGCAAAGCCTGTCAGGTTGGACCTCACCGAACAGCATCAGACGGAAGAATATTAAGAGGATTTTCAGAAGTGTTCGTGGCTCTGTGTGGCTTTGTGAGCTGCTTCCTGCCCAGCAAGGAGAATTCAAGTGTACAGCAGGAGTGCCATCAACATTCAGACATAATTTGTGTTTACCTTAACTTTCAATGATGGCCAGTTGTATGTGCAGAATTTATTTTTCTCCTAATTACAATGTTTGTTGATGTAGTTTCAAGTTTAAGTTTCCTTCTTTTGAGTAAATTCTAAAAAATAGAGCGCTGAGAGAAAGTGGTATGACTCCACATCAGTTGGAAAGTTTGAAGCAGACTCAGAGTACGAGTCTTGGAAAGCTGAAAGCTCCCACAAAAAAGGATTCGACTTGAACCCAGCACTCAGTGTATTCACCAACCCATGGCGGAAAGGTCAGACTCGTTCCAAAACAAATCCACTTCACGACGATAGATAGTCTTAAAAAAAAAAAAAAAAAAAAAAAAAGGTTGAGCTGCCTGTTCAAACCAAATGCCACAATTCCTCATCAAGATAAATACATTTTTATATGAATGTTGCCCAAAAAATGTTTGCGAGCATTCCAGTGTGCATTTTTTTCTATTTGCAACCTGCTTAAGGTGGCTTAGTTGTCCAAGCGCATAGTTAATTTTGACCCATCTGATTGGGCCTCTCAGTGGCACAACTGAAATGTATTCTACAAAAGAGGTGTGTTCAGGTCCCAGCTGTGAGCACGTTTGCAGGGATCACTTCTAATAATTCCAACCAAACTTAAGTGTTGACGAGTCATTTGTGTGAGCTTGTCACATCAACACACTTGATCGTCACTGACCACGAAGAAGGTTGCAGGTAGGATGAAAAGTTAGAAGTTATGCTGCAGGCATCTTGTGTTTTTTTCACTGGACTCTCATGAGATGAGGGGGTGAAGCTCTCAGTGTTGCAGGACCAAGAGACTTTAGATTGTCAAAGTGGTGTTGCTATTAACAACATAAAAAAACTGTGGAAAATTGTGGAAATCAGGGGTCACAGAAAGCTCTTTTTGCGTTCAAGTGGTCCAGAGCATCTCACAAGTTTACCTTTGATTAATGTCAACAGGTTTATCTTTTCTTTTATTTGCAAATAAAATCTTTTCTGAAGTGTACACTTAAACATGTTTATTTTGTGAGTAATCGGTGGCCCATTTTAACTTCTCTTTGGCTAAATAATCTTGCTTCAATGAACTGGCCAGTTTTGGGGGCTGTATCACTTTGCTTTGACTAAATGTACAAATAAGCCACATAAATGTGTTGTTATGTTTACTCTACCCTTACATCATTTTATGGGCTGAATTAGACCCTCAGCCAGATTGGGCCTGTGGCTACAACTTTGACTCCATTTGTGTCAGTGGTATGAAATAAAAACAGATTCCCTGTAGCCGGAGTGATAAGGAGCTCTTGAGATAATGGCCTCAGCTGGAATACCTGATTTGATATCTAGCATATTATAAAAGTGTGACAGTTACTACAGGTTGAACAAAATGAACCTTGTTCAGGTCACAGTTTAGCTTCTAGAAACAGGATGTGCTCTTAGAAGCCAACAGATTCTTGATCTCAAAGCACTGTGGTGTACTTGGTCTTTTCCAAGTTCACTAATGTCTCCATTGAGAAAAATTCTACTTTGTTTCAAACACTGACAGCGGCAATTAAATCATGTTCTGTCCAAGGAAGCTTTACGGTGTAAAGGTTGAAACTTGACACACAGAACTGATCAAACAACCATGTCTGCACGGACCAATTCCAATTATCTCACTCCAAAATTTAGCGCGCAACATGTTTCAGAGACTAAATTAATCAAAGTTGTATCAAGGACTCTGCTAACCTATAAATGTCCTCTTGCTTTAACATGCTTGAACCTGTTTCCTATGGTCAAGGAGCAACCATAGACTCTGAGACTCTGAGCTGCTTTTTGTGGTGACTCAGAGTGCAAAGTGATTCTTTTGCCTTTTCGTTTGCCTTCACTTCACTGTGTGCAAGGAAGCAAGCAAACAAACGTTCACAGTAAGTATTCGACATAGATGGAAAACTGATCAGTTCAGAGCCACAAAACTTCCTCCCTCACACTTGAGGGGCCAAATGAAGACCATACACATTCACCTGAGTCATATGAAGGAATTATATCAGTGAATCTGATTTCAACTTGACTTAAATTTTAAATCTATGATTACACTGGTTTAAAATACTAAAAACATTTGAAAATAATTTAAAATAAAACAATATTTTAAATAAAAATTGAAAATACATCTAGAAGCTGCTCAGTGTCACAAACCTTTTGTTTTAGGTGTTTCTTTTTTTGTTGTTTTTTTTCAATTCTCTCTACTGTTAGCTGGTTTGAGCCACAAAGCTTCTTCACTTTATTGTCTCAGATTACAGCCAGCGTCCTAACGAAATGGAGGAAAACAAGAGATGCAAACAGTGTTTGGATGTCCTCTTAGGAGGATGTTTATTGGGGATGTCTCGAGTCAGTGTCAAAAGCTGCAGGGATCATAAATTGTCGTCAAGTCTGGACAGAGAAGGGTTTGGCTGTTCTGACACCCCCTCATGGTGCACTGCTGTTGGAAACAAGCCCTTCAAGAGAAACAAAAAAAACATGTCAGATTTCACTTGGATGAAAATGTCCATGATTGTTTTGGACAGAATTTTGGTGATGTGCTAAGGAACAAAAAAAGGCATCATCACACACTTAGGGCTGAATTCAAAGAGTTATCTGAAACATTTGAAAAGGTTCTTAACCAATTTGTTTTACAAGGAAACATTTGAAGGTGTCATTGTAAAAGTTCTGATATTATTAGTTTTTTAACAAATATTTTTTCTTCATTAATACATATTTCTAATTATTTATGAAGTGTTGAACTAAATCAGAAGTGAAAGCTGTGTGATGCCACTTGTAAAGATACTAAATGAAACAAGCAAATAAAAAAACCAAGCTGAAAAATGACAGAAATGAGGTCTATTGTTGAACCAAAGGTTGGTTTTTATTGTACATGATTGCAAGAACACTGAACAAAATAAGGACATCCGGATGATTTACCAAAGACGCTGAACGTTTGGAAAAAATATTTTGGGGGGAGAATCACAGCATGGAGGTAGAGAGGTGTCACTTAAACCCTTGGGGGGCCCTTAAAAGCTCTTTGGTTGGGTCATTACCTTTTCACATCACTCACCTTTGGTTTCATGTTACTGCATGTGATCACATGGACATTGCACAGCTCTCCAACTCCGGCCAGCCGTGTGCAGTTTTAACGGAGATTTCGGAGATAACGGAGGTTGTCCACCAGGGGTCAGTCGTGTATAGTAATAACGGAACCAGGCGGGGGTTCGACACCAGCTGTCAACATGTACCTTGACAACTGGACCTGCTGCATTTATAACTACTGATGAGTTGATTGACATGTTTCAGGTGTTTTTGACCTATACCTGCATCACAGCATGCAAAAACTTGAATGTATCAAAATGAAAAGCAAGTATTTTGAACTGAAATACAATTAGAACTACTGTAATTGTAGTATTTCTGTTACAATTTAACTGGATATTGCTGATTAATATCAGGCTTCAAGAATAAACTACACAAGTTTTTTTTCCACAAAAAACTTTCACTAATTTACATTTTTCTGAAATTCCAGATAGAAGTGTATCCTGTACCTGTTATTTTTCCCTTCCAGGAACAGGTCAGAATCCAGCCCTCAAGTTTTCTTGAAAGTGAAAATTGCTTACCACTTACCACTTATTACTTACCACTTACTGTTGTAAATAAACTGTGAAATTGAATACATGATATTTGTGGACATTGTGGTGTAATGTTACTTTTCCAATCCATTGTAAAGTGTTGTGTCACTGCACATTATCCACACAGTGAGCAGATCTGTAATGTGTCCACTGGTCAGCTGGTGGCCGGCCCTTCCTGAAGATAAAAGTGCAGGACAAGCGAGACTGTACAAACAGGCTTCAAGAGAAATTTTGCATGAAAAACTAAGATTTATTAAATCGACACTGTTAAAGAACCACTGTCTTTACTACACATGGAGGACCATCTGTTGTGTGACCTGACCACCACTTTTTGAGTCGTTTTTAAGTTTCAAGTTTTTTGTTTTCAAGTATTCTATGTACAACATTTACAATAATAAAGATCACTGTGAAAACGGTGCTGAGCTCTGAACACTGATATACAAGATTAGATGTTTACATATTTAAGCTTTCACAGAAAGAGGGTCATTTTCTTTTAGCGGCCAGCCATCTGTCCCTTTCAGCGTTGTAAAAATCAGAGTGCTGAAACTCCATCCAGCTCATTTCTTTGGCCACGTCCTGGCTCTTGTAAATGGAGAAGACCCTGGATAGACAGTAAATGTACATGGCACCCCAGGGAAGTTTGTGTGGACATGAGGGCTGTCTCCACCCTGTTTCAGTGGCAGGTGACAGGACCTGCACAGACGACCTATTGGCAGCTGCTCTGCTGCCTTTCTTTTTGCTGAGTCTCCAATGCTTTAGCTGGGCTGGTATTGAGGGAGGAGTTGGCATTCTTTAACTTGGCCAGATGTCTTACATGTTTGGAGATATGCTGGCACGTGGTTAGCTGGAGGAGGCTGTTGGTGGGGTCAGTGTGTGTCCTCTGCACCATGGCTGCATAGTCTGTGTCCACCCGCTTCAACAGATCCTTTTCCCCGTGATGCTTCATCAGGAGCTCATCGATGGCGACTCTCATAGGTTCTGTCCACCTGCCATGGTCCAGGACCTGAACGAGACCTCCAGCCTTAATGGGACCGGTATGGGTGGCCCGGGGAGAGGAGCGTACAGGCAGCGGGGCACGCCTTGGCAAGTCTAAAGAAAAACAGGAATGTAACTGTTGATGTGATTGGCACAATCAGCTATACAAGGTGATCATTAACACCATACCTTCATTTAAAAATCAACACATTGTTTGGACAGCTGTTTGGCAAATGATAATATTCCCAATGGCTTTACGTTGTACGTACAGTCGCCTAATGGTGACATTCTATTTACATAGGCCGTATGTATTAAAATAATCGTCATGTGAGGGACTCCAACCAAATGTAAAACTTGTTTTAAACCTCAGGTTCTGAACGAGGGATGCTGGTGAATAGTTTGAACGACCTGCTTCCATGGGAGCTTGCGTGTCAAGTTTGAAGGGGGATGGACACGTGGGATGGACATGGCTGGGACTGGGACAGAACTGGCACTGTTTCCAGTGACTCGTGCTGTAAAATCTCCCTGGTTTCCTGAATGGAGAAATGAAATGAAGAATTAAGCGAGTTGAGCAGAGTGTTGGTCAGAGCAAGACTTTAAAGTGCATCGTTATTTATATAACCTGAGGACGGGGACGTGCTTCATCCCGAGGGAGATCCAACTGCTGCTGTGTCCCCAAGGCTGCAGCAGCTGAGATGTGCTGTTCCTGGATGTTTTCAAAATTTAAGAAAACAGGACCACAGCCAGGTTCCACATACTGCAGCCCAAACCTCTCCCCTGTGTCCCTGTTAGACACCTTGTCACGACCTGGCTCTGCAGCCATGACAAAAAGGGAGAGACACAAGAGCTGAAAGGGAAACTTAATTTTATTACTTAATTAAATCAACCAAAATAACAAAACTGAACATCATGATGTGTGTTTGTCAGTGGTGTGAGGGTGTCTGCTGTTGGATGAGGGGATAATGTAGTGTGGAGTGTTGTAAGATGCAAAGAAAACCGAACATGCCGATCAGCCTAAAAATCCCCGGATGTGATCAGGAAACCAGCCAGCTGCGGCTCACACCAGCTGTCAGGAGCTTCCCTGAAAATGGAGGTTGGAGGAGGGAGAGAGAGAGAGCAAGCACTGGCTGTGCCCTTTTTATTCTCCCAGGAGAGTGGCCAGTTGCGCCCAGGTGCACTGATGGACTCCGCCCAGGACCCCTGCAAAAGTAGCCACCCCCACTCTTACAGGCCCTGCTTAAACAGGAGGGCCGTCACATCCCTCCCCCATAAAAGTGCGGTTCCACCGCAAAATCAGAACTCCAAAACCAAACCCATTCAACAAATACCAATTTCAGCAACCCAAAAACTTACAGGAGAAAATAACCCATACTGCAGTGATGCTGAAGAGACTATGACTTTCCAAATGATCAGCTCTCCCCCGAGCAACCTTGTACCAACAAGCAATTTCAAAAAAGGGAAAGAAGTGATGTAAATGTCAGAAAGCACACATGCATCATATTCTTCACATCAATTATGGGCTCTGGACAATGCATCTGCCACTATATGGACTTAGCCCTTGATGTAGTTAATCTCAAGCCAGTAAGACTGCAGCAGCAAAGACCATCTTATGAGACACTGGTTTGGGCACTGTAGGGAGTTCAAAAAAGTCAAAGGATTGTGGTCAGTGTAGACCACCACAGGAAGCACACCAGAACCAACATAAACATCAAAGTGCTTTAATGCCCAAATCAAGGCCAGTGCTTCCTTTTCAATAGTTGAATAATTCAGTTGGTAGGTATCAAACTTTTTTGAAAAGAAGCCAACTAGTGTATCTCCCCCCAAATCATCCGCCTGTATCAGGACCGCTCCCACCCCCACATGACTAGCATCAGTTTGAAGAGAGAAGGGGTGGTCAAACCTTGGCGCCGACAGTACCGGAGCACTACACAGCAAAGCTGGCAGGGAAGAGACCACACAAAAGTTACTTTCCCCTTTAAGAGGTCAGTGAGAGGAGCCACGACCTCAGAAAAGTTCTGACAGAAACTCCTGTAGTAGCCGATGAATCCAAGAAAACGCATAAGTTCTTTCTTTGTTGTGGGGGTTGGATATTCAGCAACAGCCCTGATTTTTTCCTCAACTTGACGAACCATCTCCTGTCCAACCACCCGACCCAAATATGTCACAGTTGCCTTTGCAAAGTCACATTTTGCCAAGTTTATAGTGAGGCAGGCCTCTGCCAAGCGGTTGAACAGCATTCTAATGCGTGTAACATGGGAAGCCCAGTAGTCAGAGTAAACAATGACATCATCTAAATAGACGGCACAGCCTTCTAGATCACCAAGGACCTTTGTCATTGATCTCTGGAAGGTGGCTAGAGCGTTTCGCAAGCCGAAAGGCATCACTTTGTAAGGAAAGAGACCCTTTGGCGTTATAAGTGCAGAGATCTCACTGGCTCGCTTTGACAATGGGACTTGCCAATACCCTTTAAGTAAGTCAAAACGACTAACATGTCTTGCCTGGCCTACCTGGTCTATGCAATCTTCTATACGTGGAAGCGGAAAAGAGTCTGCTTTTGTTGGCGCATTTACCTTCCGGTAGTCCAGGGTTTTATCTGGTTTTGGAACCATAAGGCAAGGAGAGGCCCAACTAGAGCCAGAAGGCTCAGCAATATCATGAGCTACCATATACTGAACTTCAGCATCAAGATTTTTAAGTCTTTCCAGGTTCACTCTGTAAAAGCCGGTAATACGGCTTAAGCAGATTCACATGACAGAGACGGGTTGCCTTCCTGCTCTCAGGGGTTGCAATTATGTAATTCAGATCTGAAACCTTTTCAACAACAGTGTATGGCCCCACGAACCAAGCTTGAAAAGGTGAACTGACCACTTGGTCTCTGACACTGAAAATTCAGCGCTCTGCCCGACGATCACATAGTGTTTTCATCTTTTCTTGTGCCACAGTTAGGTTTTTTTTCGCCAGCTCAACAGCAGCATA
>JAUESF010018911.1:0-11146 GCA_032274765.1 Malacoctenus tetranemus | reverse complement strand
TCCCATCACCTGTTGCTCCACCCAAGAAGTTGGGGCATGCAAGTGAGGCTATGCTTCACATCCTAGAGGTAAGAAATGAATGCATCTATGAGTTTCATGTAGTTTACAGTACAAGTATTCAAATATGTTTTGGGGGACACATTTTTAGAAAGCCAGATAAGACATTTTCCTGAATTTATTTATTTCTAATCATTTACTCATGCAACATTACGTAGCTGCATTTTAAAGCATTCATATTGCCACACTGCTAAAATAGGTCCTTTTAGGAAATTGGGTCAATTTCACCTTCTTTGCAACGCAAGTCGTTTACATAGCCATAGAAATAAACATAAGACAAATGTATTCTACAACACGTCATATGTCATCTGGCAAAATAAATGGTCAATTTTGACATCACTTATCACCTTCCTTAATGGCATATCATAGGTACTAAATAGAAAAACAGGAATGAGCAAAGACATTTTAGAAATTAAACAGAAACATCTATCATTTCTGTGTTGTTGCATCAAACGTTCAGTTTCTAGTATGTTAACAGACTGTTGTTACTGCCTTAACCTGGTGAAGTTGTTTAAGAATGCCACTGCATTACCAGAGCCTGCCAGTGAACAAAGAAAAAAAATGTCTAACATTACAAATAAAATATTTAGACAACAATCTGTCAGGCAAAACAGAATCACAGCTACAGTTGCAGGCTGCATGGTAGACTCTGGAACACACCAATAAATAGTAATGAACACTTGCTTAGAACTTTCTTATACACTTTGTTTTGTTAATTCCTCATATTCATTTTGATTTCAAATCCTTGCTAACCTGCAACACTCTCATAAACATGCATTCATATTGCCACACTGCTATAATAATGGGCCCTTTTTAGTAAATTGGGTCAATTTCACTTTCTTTGCAATGCAAGTTGTTTATATAGCCATAGAAGTAAACATAATTGAGACAAATGTACTCTACAACACGTCATATGTCATCTGGCATAATAAATGGTCAATTTTGACATCACTTGTCACCTTCCTCAATGGCAAATCATAGGTACTAAAAAGCAGCAAACAGGAATGAGCAAAGACATTTTAGGAATTAAACAGAAACTGAACGTTTGATGCGACAACAGAAATGATAGACGTTTCTAATATTTGGACAACCAACTGTTACTGCCTTAACCTGGTGAAGTTGTTTAAGAAGAATGCTACTGCATTACCAGAACCTGCCAGTGAACAAAAAAAATGGTAATAAACGCTAGCTGAGAACTACTTTTTTATTTTACACTTTGTTTTGTTAATTTCTCATATTCATTTTTATTTCAAAGCCTTGCTAACCTGCAACACTCATACACATGCACGCATGCCAATTATCTTCCATTTGTGTTTTAGTCTGAAGAGGACCCCGACATCTTTCTTCAGACAAGACCACTCCTCAGCCCTGCGGTGATCGTCTGAGAGCAACTGCATTCTGGCCATTGGAGACATGCCTGTGCTGATCTTCCCAAAGGAGGACATCTGACAGTGTGATGTACATCATGGCATGTTACTGCACCTTTCACCTCACAGACTCCAAGTGCTTTGCCACACTCCTCTGTGCTGCAGACAGAAGTCCTCACGGATGGCATCCATGACCGAGACATGACTTCTTCAAAAAAAGCTATGGCAGAGTGGAGGAAGTTCACCGAGTAGGCTTACACATTGATCTCCAGTTCAGTGAATGTTAGATGATCCAGTTTGTTCAGGCAACATCCTAATGGTGTTTTACGGCTCATTCCTATTTCAAATGTTTTGTCGTTATACAGCTTATCTGTTTGCACAGACATCTGTCAGTGTGAAGAAGCAGCTTCTGAAAAGGGTCCAAAATGTGACAACCTCCAAAAAGAAGCAGGGAGCCACTCCCTCAAGAAAGAGGCGACGGGTCATGAGCTTTGAGAGCAGTAGCCTGGAGCCATCCACTGATGACAGCGGGTCCATTGCCTCAAGTTTGATCTTGGAAAGATCACCACAGTCTGGAGGCAGTTCCCTAGAGGCTGAGCAGGTTGATGGTAAGAGCATATATTGACATTGTGTTTTTATACTACAAATACTCCAAGAATTGATAAGAGGGGATGCCTTCATTTATTTTGTATTTAGCAAATGTAACAGTATCATCCAAACAGCAAAAGTACAGCATTGAAAATAAGGACCCGACTTGCTGCTGCCAAGGAGATTATGTCGTCAGTGGCGCATGTTTCATTGGTCTGTTATCAAGATTAGAATGTAGAATACAGATGTACCTTCACATTTCATTTTCAGTTATTTCATACATGGTTTAATTTTGGTTTGAAACATAAAATGACTGCCAATATAATTATTCAGTTCGAAGTAAGCAACTTTGAATATTTGTATGTTTCTTCAAACTGTAATGGTAGGAACCAAAACAATGATTAAAATTTCATTTCAACAAAAGGACCTGAGGCTACTGACAGCCCACGGAACCAGGCAAGACACTACAAAGTTCTACAAGAGCTACACAAATCCAGGCCCAAACACAACAAGGAGGATGTTACCCAGCTGTTGGACCTTGAAAACCAAGCAAGACAGGTTTACATCGACTGATGTTCTGAAGGGGCAAGACAAAGCGACCAAGGTTCTTACTGCATATCCTTGCTTCAGAGAAGTGGATCATGGAAGCAAATCAAATGATTTTATGTTGATTTATGTTTATTACGATTGTCGTAGTAAGTCAGTTTACAAATTGTGGAATGTTAGCCATCTTTTAAGTTTTAATATGGAGGAATCAGACAGACATTTTTTTTTCTTATTTTGCACAAATTGTTTCATAATTTATAAAGCAGATAAGTCCAACATTTCTAATGCCATAGTAGACCAAGAAATATCTTAGTCACTAGCTTTTGATTGGAATGTAGATTTTAAAAGATGTTGTTCTCTCTTTCTATGGTAGATAATGGATGAACTGCAGCAGATCCTCACTCAAGGAAAGTCCCACTTCATACCGGAACTGAAGAACCACTGGGGGACCTTTTGTGAAAAGATCCAGTTTGATGGAGTTTTAAAAAAAAGTTCTGACACCTCCACTGGCAGATAAAGGTAATTACACACTTGATAAAGAATCCATAGGCTGGCGAAAGTAGTTGGTGCTGCTGGTGCTACTTATTTTCAGACATTCACCAAGTATTCATGATTTACATGACTTGTCATCTATCTTAGCCTCTCCATGTGCTTTTTCATTTTCCCACCTGCAGTTCACCGTTTTTTGCTGTCCAATGACACTCAAATGTCTCATTGCTTTCTTTTGTTTTTGAATAACTAATTTATAAAAGTGGGCTTTTTTCACAGTAAAACAAGCAGTTGTGCTAATGAAGGCTTTGCCAGAAATCTTCCCATCACCTGTTGCTCCACCCAAGAAGTTGGGGCATGCAAGTGAGGCTATGCTTCACATCCTAGAGGTAAGAAATGCATCCATGAGTTTTTCATGTAGTTTACAGTACAAGTATTCAAATATGTTTCAGGGGGGCATATTTTTAGAAAGCCAGATGGCCACGTGTGAGACATTTTTCTCAATTTTTTATTTCATATTTACTCATGCAACATTACGTAACTGCATTTTTAAAGCATTCATATTTCCACACTGCTAAAATAGGGCCTTTAGGAAATTGGGTCAATTTCACTTTCTTTGCAACGCAAGTTGTTTACATAGCCATAGAAGTAAACATAATTGAGACAAATGTATTCTACAACACGTCATATGTCATCTGGCATAATAAATGGTCAATTTTGACATCACTTGTCACCTTCCTCAATGGCATGTCATAGGTTCTACAAAAAAGCAAACAGGAATGAGCAAAGACATTTTAGAAATTAAACAGAAACTGAACGTTTGATGAGACAACAGAAATGATAGACGTTTCTAATATTTTGACAACCGACTGTTACTGCCTTAACCTGGTGAAGTTGTTGAAGAATGCTACTGCATTACCAGAACCTGCCAGTGAACAAAAAAAAATGGTAACACTAGCTGAGAACTACTTTTTTATTTTACACTTCGTTTTCTGTTAATTCCTCATATTCATTTTTATTTCAAAGCCTTGCTAACCTGCAACACTCACACATGCATGCATGCCAATTATCTTCTATTTGTGTTTTAGTCTAAAGAGGACCCCGACACCTTTCTTCAGACAAGACCACCCTTCAGCCCTGTGGTGATCGTCTGAGAGCAACTGTATGCTGGCCATTGGAGACATGCCTGTGCTGATCTTCCCAAAGGAGGACATCTGACAGTGTGACGTACATCATGGCATGTTACTGCACCTTTCACCTCACATACCCCAAGTGCTTAGCCACACTCCTCTCTGTGCTGCAGACATAAGTCCTCACAGACGCCATCCATGACCGAGAAATGACTTCCTCATAAAAAAACCATGGCAGAGTGGAGGAAGTTCACCGAGTAAGCTTACACATTGATCTCCAGTTCAGTAAATGTATGATGATCCAGTTTGTTCAAGCAGCATCCTACTTGTGTTTCACGGCACATTCCTATGTCAAATGTTTCTTGTTCTGTTTGCATAGACATCTTTCCATTCAGCCTTTGATTAATGATAGGTTTACCTGTGATATAAAATTGTAAAGTTTTTTTTCTGTTCACTTCACACTTTCACAGGTCCTGCCTGAAGCTGATCCAGACTCTGTGCCTGAAACATTACTTGGTGAAATAAATTAACTGCGTCACAACCCAGCTCAGGGTGTGACAAAAGTAGAGGAAGGCTGCAAATGCCACAGCTCCACCCATAAGCCTTCTGAACTGCCCCCCCACAAGTCAGGGTCCCTACCCTGAACATAAGTGCATTCAGACATTTCAAATGGGATAAGCTCACCCATACTCAATAGACAAGGTAGTACAAGTCACAATATTCCATACTGTATCAGCACAGTCCTTTACATGGCACTGCTTCCTTCTCCAGGCTCCGCCTTCACAAATCACAGCTACTGTGGCACCCAGGAGCAAATGTGAGAAAGAGGAAACAGACAGGGAACAAAAACCGTGCAGAATACCAGGTCGCACAGAACCCTGGCCCACAACTTTACCCAAATAAGTTAGTGCTTTTGCAACCTCACATTTTGCCAAATTCACCGTTAGATTAGCTATAGCTAAACGGTCAAACAAAGCCTGAATGCGACTCAAATGATCTTCCCAGGTACCACTGTAAATTACCACGTCATCCAAATACACAGCACAACCCTCCAATTCATTAACTACCATGTTCATGAGTCTTTGAAATGTAGCAGGCGCATTTCGTAACCCAAAACCCATGACCGTATAAGCATACAAACCAGATGGTGTCACAAAAGCAGATATTTCGAGCTCTTGGTGTTAGAGGCACCTGTCAGCAACCTTTTAGCAGATCAAATTTACTGACATATTGTGCAGAACCAACTTTATCAATACAATCTTCCACACGAGGCAAGGGAAAAGCTTCAGGTTTAGTCGCAGCATTTACTTTGCGGAAATCTGTACAGCAACGTGGTGATTTGTCAGATTTCTCCACAAGTAAACAAAGAGGCGGACAGCTCGAGGAAGGTTGTGCGATATGATTATCCAGCATGAACCTAACTTCACCATCAATGATTTTGCATTTCTCAGAAACTCTGTAAAACCTTTGTCGAATAGGTTTCGCATCACCCACATCTATGTCATGTTCAATGCAATTAGTTCTTGATGGAACGTCCCCAAACAGAGATGGATAACTTCTAATCAATCTAGTCAAGTCCGTACGTTTTTCAATGGGCAAATGAGCCAACAAAACATCCAGGTTCTGAAGTGATTCAGTTTTTCCAATCTCCCATGTAGTAAAGCATCAGGCACAGCCACATCCTCCCACCCACTAAATGTTGATGGCACTACTGGATCAGCAGACAAGGCTGGACAAACATCTGAAGAGGGAGATGTACTGCCAGAATTGTCTAGAGGTGCCCGAGTATAATATGGCTTTAACAGATTTATGTGGCACAGTTGATTACTCTTTTTACAATCTAGAGTAGCAATCAAATAGTTCTGTTCAGACCGCTGTCGCAGAACTGTTGTGATCTTGTGGGCTGGATGATCCTAACGCAAAAGAATCAGTGCTCAGTTTACCTGCTCTAACCAAGTCCAAGCGCGACTGCTCCAACTCTAATTTCTCTCCATTTGCAGCAACAATAGCTCTTTCTGCTGCTCAAAAGTTAAAGCTACTTTTGGAGAGACCATAGGTTTAACGGAATCACTATCATCTCAAAGTTTTCGCCAAAATTCCCTGTTCCAGTAAAAAAAAAAAACAAAAAAAAAAAACCTCAAGACTTTCTCCTTTTCGTCGCCCCCCCCCCCACAATATCATCATAATGCTCTACAAGCTTCAAAAGTTGTTCTTTTTTTAAGCTATTCAAAAGCTCCTCCGATGAATCAGCAAAGGTGCTTACAGCATCCATGACCCCGGCAACTTTTTTTTTTTTTTTTTTTTTACAAAGAGAAGGTGCCTATAAATTAGAGCTCTTCCGCTAACTGCCTACCCCAAACTAAATAATCTCACCCCTAGTCTTCATGCAGTTACTTGCAGGGGGTACTTATGCACTGAAACCCACTGGAGCGAAGAAAGGCAACTGCGAAGCAGCGACCCTTTCAGTTCCAGGGATGTGCTCCCGAGACAACTGCTCTACCTGCTTTCACCACAACACTAGCCACATTTTATGAATGAAGCCCAAAAGAGCAACATTCCTTGAGCCTAACCGGAAAAGCTCCAATTTTTAACACATGCACCACATTAACCCTTGTCACCGTAGGCCCAATTTTCCCAAACCATCACAAACAAGGCAGCACAACAGCTCCATCATCATTTGTACTAATTAACTCAAACAAACAAGAGCTTACTGCAATTAGTACCCAAACTCATAACTATGCAACCTTCCAATTCAAATGACTCAAATGCTCCAAATACATACAGCCAAATCAAAATCCAATAGAACTAACTTGAGACAAATTCACGCTCTACCCTCCTGTAACCACAACCCCACACAGAGTTAAAAATGAGCTAGAGGTGACTCAATCTTCCCAAGTTTGTAACGAACTTACCGGATCCTGGACAAGCCCCCATTTTGGCACAACCCGGCTCAGGGTGTGACAAGAGGAGAGGAAGGCCGCACCAAGTTTACAAATAAATAGGTTAAATTGAAGAAAAGTAACCAAATACATGTGTTTTT
The DNA here is from genome assembly GCA_032274765.1 of Malacoctenus tetranemus. NCBI lineage: Eukaryota > Metazoa > Chordata > Actinopteri > Blenniiformes > Labrisomidae > Malacoctenus > Malacoctenus tetranemus. The sequence goes on along the minus strand of JAUESF010018911.1, from coordinate 3,929 downwards.
ATCAGTCAATCAGTATGTCTGTCATGTTGAAGTGGGTGGAAGGTGTGTGCATCTGTTTAAAAAAATAAATAAATAAATAGGCACAATGACAGTCTGTTTCAGCAGGCCAGGAGAGAGAGAGAACCAAGAGTGTCTGCAGAGCCCATTTATATCCTCCAAGTCCCTCCTACTCAGGTGTGCTGCATTGCTGCAAACGCAGCTCCACCCAAAAGCCTTCTGAAAATAAACCAAGAAAGGCAGCAGAAAAGACGGGGCCAACACTGGGGCGTCACAACTGTTGGAGCAGTATTCAGTTGTGTGGATCCATCCTTTCTTCTTTATTTACATTTTCTTGTGATTCAGCACCTGGTTTAAGATTTTTCTTGGGATGTGTGTGATATTTCATTTTTTTCCTCCCATTCTAACTTCCCACTCTGTTGCTTAGGGTTAGAGTCTCTTTGCTTATGCATTTATTCACATTTTGCATTGGCAGTTAAAAAGGTTTAACAAAAGTTTTTGTAAAAAAAACAAGCAAACAATCCTTCATGTCTTTATTTGATTTATAATTTAATTTTACCCACATCATCCAAAATATAAAAGCAACAAGTTTGAGGAAAGCCATTGAAGAATATTTCCTCCATTTCATTAGTTGACCATTTTTAAATTCAAAACAGGAATATTCACAGGTAGGTAATATCACTCCTTCCAAAGGGTCAGTGTAAGTCAGTTAAAAAATGAACCCAATGTCATTTTCAGCATGTTTACTGATCTGAAGCCCTCTACTTTATTTTACTGATAAACACATTTTCAAGTCTCAAACAAGTTATAAACAATATTTGTGGTCAAAAACAGACAAAAACGTTTTTGGAAACATTAACTCTCCCACCAGCTTTTTGGAAACCCACCATGTCTCCAGTCAGAGTACATTCATGTCCTCTCCCTCCCAAACACAACCCAATTCAAAATGGCGGTCATCTGACACACCTGGCCCGTCATAAGATCCCCGTTCCTGATTGGCCGGACCCCGTCAGGGGGTTGGGCTCCAATTGATGTCCTCTCATTGGCCGAGCCATGAGCTGCCGACGTATAAAGCGCAGTGTTTTCCGGTAACTCTTCCCATTTTGGTCCCGGTTACTACGTGAGTACAGAGCCTGACCGCTGCCAAGAGGGGGAGATCCCAGTTCACGCTTTGCACCACGATTGGGCCGCAGTTTCACCCTGGACAAGGGGAAACTGTGAGCTGTTTTTGCCAGACTGTCCTTTGGATTTTGTAGGCAGCCAGACAGCTACCCTGCTCATCTGGCATATGGGGAGAAAAGGCTTTCTCCTGTTGGTGACTCCTGGTTCCTCGCTGCCCATCGAAACTAGGCAAATTCACCCTCCTGCAGGACGCTGCGGAACCGCCGGCAAGGATCGGAAACTCGGGAAGAACGCAAGTCGCAACAAGAATCAAGTAAGAGGCTTTGTGTCTGGGCAGAGACTGTTTGCTTACTCTTAGCTTAGTGTGATCTGTGTTTGTAAAGAAACTGCTTCCGTGTTCGGTTGTTTCTTTGGCTTCTCTGTGTCCAGGACCACCGGGTCCCTCTGTTACTGAAGCTGTTGCCACGAGAAGCCGTGTTGTTGTTCTGTAAAGTGAGCATCGGGCTACTCGCAGTTTGTCATGTTTAGGCTGCAAGACGCTAATCGGGCTGTTAAAAGAATATAACACCCAAACAATGACTCTCCTTCATTTTCTACTCACCCCCATGCTGAACAACACTCTGAAGCACTTTTGTGACGTCTCAAATGCAGCTGGAGATCTTTGAGGTTTCTTGTCTGCCCACGTTTAAATCGTGGTGATAGGGCCCGGTACAAAAATGTCCATAAAAGTCCACAAAAACGTGTCAGTATTCCTCCATACTGCTCATCCAATGTAATCCAAGTGTCCTGAGTGGGTACCGTCCATAATTGACTTGCAACGAAATCATTTAGACTTTTTTTAGAGCCTAAACAGCTGTAAATAGCTGCCCTCCTGCGAGTTCACAAAACTTCCGGACACTGCGGCAGACCTCACCAGCCGAGAGGGAGTGTTCAAGTGTGCTGCTGCGATAATGAACACACTGAACAATCTTAATTTCACAGTGAAAATGACTAAACAGCAGCTTTTTCCAACTTTGAGACGCTAACCTCGTGCTAGTCTGGCTCACAGCAGACTGTAAACACAAACAGCGGGAGTTCTTATTCTATGCTTGCTATCGGAACAGTGGACTCTTGAACGCTCCCTCTCAACTGGTGACGTCTGCCACGTGTCCGGAAGTTTTGTGAACACACAGGCTCGCAGTTATTGACAGCTGTTTAGACTCTAAACATTCTAAATGATTTCATTTCGAGTCAATTATGGACGGTCCCCACTCAGGACACTTGGATTACATTGGACGAGCAGTATGGAGGAATATTGAAACGTCTTTGTGGACTTTCATGGACGTTTTGTACCGGGCCCTACTGCTATTATTTGAACGTGGGCAGATGACAAGAAACCTGAAAGATCCCCTGCTGCATTTGAGAAGTCAAAAGTGCTTCAGAGTGTTCAGCATGGGGGTGAGTAGAAAATGAAGGTAATTGTTTGGGTGTGATATTCCTTTAAAGTGTTTTACCTCAAGCCACTGTGGAGCGCAAGTGCTTCTCTCTGTCCTCTCTCCTCTAACTCCACACGCACCGCACACTCAAACATACACACGTTGCTCCACCTCATAACTCCCGTGATCACCGGAGAACCTGTGACCACCAGGACACGCCATTCTCTGGTAGCGTTACACCTTTTCTTTGTGTGTTCTTGGAGAGGAGCAGCAGAGCTGAGGCCATTGTCAGCTCAGACTCGGCGCCACATCACGCATGTTTGTTCATTTGTCTGTCATCAAGCTCAGAATACAAATGTACTGTCACATTTCATTTTCAGTTATTTCATACATGGTTTAATTTTGTTTTGAAACGTAAAATGATTGCCAATATAATCCAGTTCAAAGTAAGCAACTTTGAGTGTTTGTATGTTTCTTCAAACTGTAATGGCAGGAACCAAAACAATGATTCACATTTCATTTCAACATTAGGACCTGAAGCTACTGACCGCCCACGGAACCAGGCAAGACACTACAAAGTTCCACAGGAGCTATACAAATCCAGGCCCAAACACAACAAGGATGTTACCCAGCTGTTGGACCTTGAAAACCAAGCAAGACAGGTTTACATTGACTCTGATGTTCTGAAGGGGCAAGACAAACCGACCAAGGTTAATGCATATCCCTGCTTCAGAGAAGTGTAAGCAAATCAAATGATTTTATGCTTTGTTTTTTGATTGTCGCAGTAAGTCATTAGTTTACAAATTGTGGAATGTTAGCCATCTTAAGTTTTAATATGGAGGAATCAGATATTAGACATTTTTTTCTTTTTTTGCACAAATTGTTTCAGAATTTAAAAATCAGATAAGTCCAACATTTCTACTGCCATAGTAGACCAAGAAATATATTAGTCACTAGCTTTTGATTGGAATGTAGATTTTAAAAGATGTTGTTCTATCTTTCTATGGTAGATAATGGATGAACTGCAGCAGATCCTCACTCAAGGAAAGTCCCATTTCATACCAGAACTGAAGAACCACTGGGGGACCTTTTGTGAAAAGATCCAGTTTGATGGCGTTTTTCAAAGCGTTCTGAGACCTCCACTGGCAGATAAAGGTAATTACACACTTGATAAAGAATCCACATGCTGGCGAAAGTAGTTGGTGCTGCTGGTGCTACTTAGTTTCAGACATTCACAAAGTATTCATGATTTACATGACTTCTATCTTGGCCTCTCCATGTGCTACATGGAACTGCCAGGCTTGCAGTTATTCACAGTTGTTTAGGCTCTAAAAACAGTCTAAATGATTTCGTTGCGAGTCAATAATGGACGGTACCCACTCAGGACACTTGGAT
>JAUESF010018842.1:0-11151 GCA_032274765.1 Malacoctenus tetranemus | reverse complement strand
GTGTGTGTGTGTGTGTGTGTGTGTGTGTGTGTGTGTGTGTGTGTGTGTGTGTGTGTGTGTGTGTGTGTGAGGGGGAGGGGGTGAGGGGTGTGTGTGTGAACCATCCACCTTCTGGAGAGGGTTCAGCTTGTAATTCCACCTCCCAAAAATGTCAAACTCTCTCACAAAAATAAGAGTGGTGTGGGGGGGGGTGGGGGGTGGCGCGGCTGGCTGTGGCTGGCACTGCAACACAGTGAGCAATGACATAGACCATTTGCTGCAGCCCGCAGAGACAATGCTCCACCCGCGCGCTCCTCCCTCCGCTGAGAGGCTCGCTCCTCGGCGGAGGGACACGATTGATGGCGTAAATAGAGAGCTGCGCGGCTCCTCCAGAAGTTTGTCACTCGCCTGTTTACACAATGTTAAATTCTGTTTTCCCTGCCATTTCCTGGACGTTGCGCAGAGGCCCCGAGACAGGCATGCAAGAGGTCGGCTCTCACACACACACACACACACACACACACACGTACAGGGAGCAGAGAACAGCACAGGACACGCTCGAGTTTGCACAAACAGAGGGCCGCCTGTCCCTGAGTGGGACGTCCGTCCCGCAGAAAGAGGTGTAGCAGCTCACCAGGGGGGAGGGGGAGTGCATAAGGGAGACGCGGGGACAAAACGCAGCCCACGGTGACGGCACCTCATGATCTCCGTGTCGTCCACCGCCGCTTCACATCATCCTTATGTGGCGTCGGTGAGCAGCGCGGCAGCAGCTGCCGTTTTTTTCTCCGTGACCTGTTTGCATTTCAACGGGATCTGAAGTGTCGGGGGGGGAGGGGCCCTCGGGGTGGCTGCAGACATGGGAGGCGGCAAAGGAAACGCAGGTCATTTCCTGAGACGTATCGCATGAATTAATGGGCGACTATACGAGCGTGATTATGTGTGGCTGAAGTTTGGACTTTGTGCACCAAAAGACTCGTTTCAGGAGGATCAGGCCAATATTTTTGACCTTCTACGCATCAGCGCTGTCAAACTCAAATATACAGAGGTCCAAAGTTTAGAACTTGAACAAATTTGTTGGAAAACATTGAACAAATGAACTTTTTTAATATGGATCCAATCAAGCGTTGCTTTAACGTTGAATTTAAGGGGCCGGGCTGATTTTTGCGATCTCTGCTATCACAATATACCTCACCTTTACAGCAGCCTCACGTTGTGATGTGGCTTTTTTGAACATATTGTGAAACCATCTTCTGTCATCTGTCCAGACAGCTCCTTCTCTGCCCTTCTTTTCACCATTTTTTCACGGTGTTGACATTCGTTGAAGGTGTCCGCTGTTTACTTTTCAGCAACGGTTTCGACCAAAGTTCCAGGTGAGCCAACAAAGCTTGAAAGGGCCTGAGCCGCAGACCGCAGATCGCCAAGTGACTTTGAGTGACGGTGACTCATCCACAGTCAGACCAGCCACTTGTAAACACCAACGCACCCGAGCTGGACTGAGCTGGAGGCAGAGCGTCGCCTCCCCTTTCCATCGCTGCATCATGTCAACAACCGAGGAGGTTAAAATGCAGGTTAAAGTGACTTACGTTTGTGTGAGCTGTCCTCAGTAGTCGGAGCGAGCCTCGTCTCTCTTTCCGTGGGTGAGAGAGGAGTCGCTCAGTCCTGGAAGGAGTCGGCAGCTCCTCGCCGCGTCCGTCCGACTCCACGCCGGCTCCCGGCGGCGGCGATTGTCTGCCCCTCCGAGAGCTTTGTTGTCCAGACCGATCCGAGCTGACAGAGCGGCGGCAGGATATTGATGTCTGGATCAACAACAATAAAAGTCCATATGAATTGTTGCTTACTCACTTTTGGCTGCTTGTAAATCTTCCCGCTCTGCTCCTGCGAGGTCTAAGCATTCAGACTGATTTGTGGAAGGAAAGGGAAGAGGGGGGGAGGAAAAAAAAGCCATTTTACACACTGAATTTTGCCGTTTTTTTACTCGGCCCACCGAGAGCGAGTGTCCAGTAGTAACTGTAATGAGTCACAGCAGGCCTGTCCGGCTTTTGAGCCTCTCTGCAGGCACAAAATAAAGGCACTACGACTCTTTGACTCCAGCCGCAGCTTTGTAAGCGATCTGACAGCAGCACAAACACACAAGCCTCAACAATTACAGATTGTTTTTGACAATATTTTCCCCTGGAAATCATTTTAAAATCACCCCAAATGTTTCCAGTCGTCCTATTGTTGGGTGAAAAAAGAGTTACTGTAGTCGTTGTTCCAATCCAATTATATTTAATGTCACATGGTGAGGTGTGTTTGTTTCTTTTTAGCTTTTACAGCAACCAGCGTTCAGTTTTTCATCATTAGCTTTTCCCCCTGCACCCATTGGTTGACTGTAATTTGCTTCAGCTTAACGACAACGAGCACAGAGGAGAATCTTTGCGCGTGATTAATGCATCCAGCTGCAATTTAAAGGGAAAAGCCCCTTTCTATTTCCCGTCCACATCCCAGAGACCGGTGAGATTTCCGACGGCGCAAACGACTTTTAATCGCCTGCCGTCCCTCGAACGCCTCGTTTGCGCACGTCCTCCCGTCGCAGCTGATGACTTCGTTGAAAGTGCTCCGCAGACGACGGTTTGGGTTTAATTACCGCACGAGACGAGTTGCTTCTTGGTGTCTGACTCCGATAACGTTTGAGTTAAAATTTGAATGAGGATTCCTGCTGTTTTTTCTAACCGAGTCAATTCGGACAATGACTGAGATGCGATATTCTACCATGTTTACGTCTGCGTGAGGGCCCCAGATGTAAATCCAATCCGAAATGTCAACACAGTTCTGCTGACACAAGTCGGAGTCCATCCTGGCCTCTTCTGCTGAGGGGGGGGGGGTGCTTCCTCCTCCTCCACACACTGCTGCTTTTTCCTGCCAAGACAACTGTGATCACTCCAGGGAGAAGCAGGTACTTTCCCAGGGGGTTATCCACAAAGCTGTCAGGGAACCTTAAAAGCACCAGAGTGATATTTTCTCACCATACAGAAATACTGTACATTTTTTGAATCAAAGTTTATTACTTTTGCGAATTTAATCAATGATAAATAAAGGAAATTCAACATAGTCTTGTAACCAAATATTGAGCCCTTTTTGGTGAGTTGGTGACTTCTCACTATGTGGTCTGAGTCCCCCCCCCCAACCCCCCATAACCATTTCAGCACACACACACACACACTTCCACCTCGCTTCGCTAGCACTCGGCTCAGCAATTTGCCCGTTCAGCACAATGCATTGTGGGACCCCGCTGCTTAATCCGAGGGTTAAAATTGAGTATACGTTGGCTGCAGCCGTAACGAGCGCGGCTGTCGTCACCGAGGAGACCGCCGACACATCCCAATTAGCTCTCCCCCGTCTGAAGCTGGCCGATCACTCCCACAGCCCACCTTGTTAGGAAGGGGAAGAGAGGAAGGTGGTGGAGGAGGAGGACGGAAGGGGAGGTGGTGGGGGGGGACGTCTGACCTTGTGCAGCTCAGCATGTGTGTGTGTGTGTGTGTGTGGTCGAGCAGCGGTCGGTCGCCTGCTGACAGGCGCTCTGCAACATCTCGCATGCAGAGGAGGAGGGCTGGAGGCAGCCGCTCTGCGCGCACACAGCCACAGAATGAAAGAGACACGGCGAGCAGCCCTGCAGCCGGTGATTTAAGAGGCGGCTCAAGTGATCAATATTTCAGCAGATATAAAAACGCGGAATCACCATCCGAGGTGTGTTTAAACCGATATGAATCTCGGCCGTAGAATAAGCATGATGTATATCACCAGGCCCCCCTCGCCCTGTCCCACCGCAGCTTACATCTGTGGAAGAAAATGGCATGTGCATGCATGCCTTCACATGATGAGGAGGGTGCTATTGAAGTAGGAGGGTGCTATCCCTGCACAGCAGTGCTTCACAGTGCTTTGGATGCTCCCTGGAAGTCAGAGGAGGACATGCCGGGTTGAAAACCTCCATGGAAGCTAATTGATGAAGCTAAAACACAGCAGTGAACGAGCACCAGTCAGGTTGTTTGGACTCGGAGTCTGATGGGAGTCACATTAGAACTTTAGACACTTGAGGTAGAAGGATCTACTGTGGATTTTAGATCTATAAACAATCTATACTCTCACTTTCATTCACATAACTTCATATGTCATTTCCTCTACATATGAAGTTCTGTTCCTAATTGTGGAAGTATATTGGTTGATCAGTCATCGTATTTGTTTCCACAACACAATATCTACTGCAGATATAGATTACTGCCAATTTAACGGTGCGACTGCAGGAAGATGAATTGACTCTCGACGTCAATACTGAAAACGGAGCAAAGTCCATTTATTTCGATGGACCCTTCTGAAAATCCTTCAAACGTTCCGGTGCAGTGAAACATTCAGACAGAACAGAATCGACAAAAAGACTCGATTTACGTTCGTCTGGTAGAAGATTCCCCAGCGCTTCATGAGGCTCATGGCCAAAGACGTGACGATGGCCTGCTTGCTTCAGTCTGAGGGGGCTGGGGAGTGGGATGGTGGGAGGGGGGCGTAATTTGCATTTAACCTCACAACAAACAGTTCAAGGTCCAGGCAGCCGAACGGTGACCAGGGTGTCCCCGCTTGTTGTCAGCAAAAGCAGCGAGCTCACTGCCAAAGTCCCCGCCACTCTTGGACCGACTTCAATCTGCCGGAATCTGGTGAAAAACTGATCAAAAAGCAGGCGCGGCCTTCAGATATGCGTTTCCCACAGTTTCCTGTTTCCACATCTCTGTCAGACTCCTGGTTTGTTTTTATTCCGCTAATCCATCGTGACAAATATTCCCCTTTTTTGCGGTCTTTTTTTTTAGCTGATATTGGGGGAGGGCCAGTCCGTCACATGGCAACCCGACTCCTGACAGTCCACCGCCTCCTCTGTTGCGACCGAATCCGCACATCGACTCTGTCATGTTGACGACAGGAGCCCTTCCTGCCGGGGGCCCGGCGTGTCCGAATAACGCGACAAGATGGCGTGTGCGTTTCAGCCCGCCAGTGAACGCTCAGCAGGAGGTCCTGTCCAAACGCCGTCTCCATTTACTCTCCTGATTTTTTTCTTCTTTTGGGCCAGACTGACTGCATCACTCAGAATGTATAGCTTCTCATTTTCCATTCAGCACGGACACCATTTTCTTTTTTTTTTCCCCACAAAAAAAAAAGCGCAGCGACGGTCGTCTCAGAAATAATCAAAGTGGAAGCGCGCCGTCTCGTCTGAATATTAATCCATCACTTAAAGATCCCCGCAGTGCATTCCATTGATTTGTTTGCCGTGGTGATGTGAGGCAACGGATGATTGAATTGTGCTGAAGTGGCGTTTCTTGGAGCTTTTCTATTAGGCCGATATTTTGACATGGAAAGGGGGGGAGGGGGAGGGGGAGGGGAGGGAGCCGGTGAGGGGGCGGGGTCGGCTGGTGAGGGGTTGTGAGGGGGTGGGGGCTTGGATCATTACCCACCTTAACCGCAAGCGGCCATAAACAAGACAGGAACGTGGCCTGGATGAGTAATTTACAGCCGCAATCTCATCAGACATAAATCCGTATCTCTCGCCGACATATTGACAGTCGGAGGATAAACAATTTATCAGCCATTTGAATAAGTAATTTCCCCTCCACTGTGTGTGTGTGTGTGTGTGTGTGTGTGTTTTTTTCTTTCCCGGGTATTTACAAATGTACTTCCCTTCCGACTCCTTCGGCATGCTCACCTCGTCCTCTCACCCCCTTCTTGTGTCCCCCCTTCCCCTTCCCCTTCCCCGAACAGGAACCTGAGTAACAACAAGATCTCCCTGCTGAGGAACGGCTCCTTCTACGGCTTGGCCGCCCTGGAGAAGCTGTGAGTACCGAAATCACACACCTGAGGGCCGACATCACAGGAGCCGCGTTGAAAACGGCGCGCGGGGGAGGGAGGGGGGCTCACCCGGTGGGAGCCACGCCAATGGGTCCTGCCTTTGTACTTAACCTCAATTGCTACCGTAAATTTCCCGAAGGGGGGGGGCAGTAATTTAGAGCGTCATATAAAGCGCTAATGCGGCGCGAGATCATGGGAGGGTGTGACCGACCGCGGCGAGCTCGCGTCGATGGATCCTGCCCCCCCCGCTTGTATTCGCACGGCCTGATGATGAGCTCGCTGATGGCTGCCCCCTGGCTCTTTCAGCCACCCGCCCCTCCCTCCCTCCCCTCACCACCACCACACCTCCACCCCTCCTTGAAGTCACCTATTGATTGCTTCTACCTCCGTCCGGCCCAGTGATCACTGCGCCTCAACCCCCGACGCTGACACTGACATTGGCTGATGACGGGCAAATCAGGGGGGGCCGGATTCAAGCGGACCGAGAAGCCTGATGACTCTCTCCGTTTCAGTCGCTCTTCCCCAGACGGAGCACGTCAAACTGGCACACACACACACACACACACACACACACACACACACACACACACACCAGCGGCTGCTATGAGAATTATTTCAGTCAGTTTAGCCGCTGACTCCTTGACAGTTAAATTCAGATCGGAATAATGTCAGCAGGATAATTCGGCCCCTCGTCGCCTCCCCCTCCGGGTGACCGTGTCACGGAAACGACCTCCAGGACGATGTCACCTGTCTCTCTGGGCCTTATTAGTGCCATTTAAAAGCCCCCTACCCCCACCACCCCCCCCACCCCCACCCCTTCAACCGCGTCCCTCCGGCTCTACCGGGGGTGACGGAGGGGGAAGGGCGCGAGGCGTTTGAGGACACCCAGCCAAAAAGGTTTGTGGCGACCTGACCTTTCGGAGCAGCGGTGTGCGTGGCCCCCACCCACCCCCCGCTCCATCACCCCCGGGGCTCCCCAGGTGCGCCCGGCCGGCCGGTCCATGCGTTGGTCCGCGCTGCACTTTGGCAGAGGGAGTCGGTCGCGGGCGAACTCGGTGCCAAGCCAGGTAGCCTCTTGGAGTTGAAAGCGGCGGCCAGCTGTTGCCTCGTCTGCTCTGGCCCCACTGACTGCCCGTCTGCCTGCGTGGCCGGCCGGCCCGTTGGCTGACTGGATCTGAAGGGCTGCGGCGAATTGGCAGGTGATTGACAGGCCTAATAAGGCCGGTGTATGCGTTTGCGCTCCCCCTGCTGCAGCTGTGGTCTCGGCGAACGTGGGACAGCAGTGGGGGCGTGTTCTTCGATCAGGTTTCTTCTATTCGTTATAATTTAGTTGATTGCGTTGGTGCTTTTTTCTTCTCTCTCTGTGGGAGCACATGCAGAATTTTACCATTGATTTATCTCGAGCCTGTTTTTTTCTTTTTTAAATCCGTGTTTCTCTCAGATTGCTCTCAGCACTTTCTGCTGCTGTGCTGTGACACAGCTTTGCCTCGAGCTATGAAGTATTTGAACTATTACTCGGTTTACAAGGATTCTGGCTTTTTTCCCCCCCACCAAATCGAGGCAGAGAGATATTCAGTGAGACTTCAAAATATTGAAAGAATGTTTTTGGTCAAAGTGATTTTTGTTGTTGAGTCAATAAACCAGATATGTTGTCGTTAGGTTCATAATTTCATTCAAACGAGTGACGGGGTGGATTACTTTAAGCTTGGCGTCGATCGGAGACGACGTGTCAGACGGTAAAGTCGGAAGGAACTGAACTGAGAAACATTCTGTGTTCACAGTGTGAAGCTAAAATACTATAAAACTGATTGAATTGCAATGAAATGCACACATTAACATGGTGGCGTCCGAGCCCGAGTCAACCCTCAAGGAAGCCTGAGGAGAAACTTCCAGTGCTCCTTTTTTCCTCCTAAATCACCGCACAGGAAGCTGAGTGCATCCTGATCTCATTTCAATGGACGGTTTCCAGCCTTGTGACTTAGTCTCACTCAGGTGCCTCATTTCAGTATTTACCATCACCGTTCTCCTGATGGCGTCATCGTTATCGCTCCGCAGTATCATGTCCTCCATAAATTTTCACATCAGCAACTTAATTAATCCCCCAAGGAAATCTCTCGCCTCCATCACCCACCGAGTGTCCTCTTAATGAAGAGTCCCTGCATGCTGGATGATGGCCCGGATCTCTCCCCCCCCCCCCCTCCCATATGGACACAAGCCCATTACCGTCGGCCAAAACTGGGTCCCACGGGAGCACAGCAGAAACAAAGCCCGTCACTGTTCTCCGGCCGGGCCGCCCGATCTGGCTTCTGCCGCTTCGCGGTGGGTTTCCCACCACAGAAGGCCTCAGTGTGCGGACGGAGGGAGCTGTGTGAATCGGGGGGGGGATTGAGGGAGGTGGGGGGGGGGGCTGGCGTGGCGTTCGGTTCTCATGCTGATTACGCAGCATGGATTTCGAAACTGTAGCCTGATAATATTTTTCCAGGGAGATTAGACTGAAAACATTGTTTATCAGGTCAGGCAGAATCCATTTTTATTACGCCGCATGAAACGCAGAAGTAGGATCTCAAGAGGTCTTGGAATCGCAGCTTTTTCCATGAGGAGAGTTTTGAGTTTTGTTGCTCCATGAACCAACAACCACTGGATAAACAGACTGGAACGCGACGTTGCCCAGAGGTTCGATCAAATATGGTCAAAAGCACACAGAGGAGACATTATCGCTACAGTTCCCAGCCTTCACGATGATGCTCATAGAATCAAGTTGATGCATTGACCGACCCAAAGCCACCTGACGTGTCCCAAATCAGAACTCGCCCCCAATCACGAGACTTGGCTCTCGAACCATTGCTAATGTGCAAGAGAAATATCACTGAACGAATTGCAGCATTTAGAGCGTTCACAAGAAAATCTCCACGGACACGGTGGACACGCATAAACACACCAACTCGTCATGACTGATTGATCAGCTGCATCAACTTGGTGAACCTCATTTTTGCAAGAAACGGTGGGTTTGTGTAGTGAGGGCCAGAGCTGCTATCTCTGCCTGACGCATGTAACACAAAGAGGCGTTATGTGGAGGGAAGGTTTCTGCGCAAGCTCCCGGTGAAGCAACGCTCGTTCTGCAACTCTTGTCGAGACGCGTCTCCTTGGGAGGTGATTAATGAGGAAGCGGCACATGGCTGAAGGACGCGTCTTCTGGCATAAGAATGTATGCTGCAGAAAAGGGGGGGGGGGGGAGGTTGACTTTCTCAGAGGGGAGTGCAGGTGGGGAAAATGCTCCGTCATTATGTAGTCATCATTCGAAACGACCCCAAGGGGTCATTTTAGATGGGTTAGAGGTCAGAGGATTGCGGCCTCAGAGGGGAACGGAGCCCATTGTTCTTCCAGTGGGGTCGATGCTGCTTCAAATAAATTGGCAGCCAGTCGATTCAACACTCAAAACACAAATCTGTGTGTGTCAGTTTGTCAATATGCTCATCAAAACAACCATTTCTGAACGAGGCACCAACATTTGGAAAAATAGAAATTACCACAATAAATCTAATATGAAGATTACAGACGACTTGATTTACTGCCGCAAACAAATGCACATTGTATAAACATGCACTATTGTTTTTTTGTGGCCAATTAAGCTGGTTTCATTTGCAATAAATTGTTAATTTTTTTTTTGCCTATTTTGCATCTTAGCCAGAGGAGCTTTCGATGATTCAGTTTATGAACCTCCTTCGTTTCGAGGTTCTATTTATTCTCCCTCACTTTCTTCCGTCCTGCTTCATCCACCTCAGGGCGGCTCGTCGACAACAGTGCAAAATAAACCAAACTGCTCAGGCGAGTTTGAGAAGTCTGTTTTTCTCTCACTAGGGGTCATTTTTACATGCAACAAATAAAAGATCTACTGGGAGGAGTGCACGTCAGACGTTAGCACAGGATGTGATTAACAAGTGTGGATCTCCTTCATTTTTTCTGTTGCATAAGGAGACCTGTAGCTGTTTGAGCTGATTGGAGACCATGATTTTATCTTGTTGTATTTATGTATTTATCACAAATCGCGCAGTAGAAAAAAAACTGAGGTCAAAGGTCATGTTTCTGCCTCTGTTTTGAAATGTTGTGTAGCCATTTTTTTTTTTGTCATTCGGATTTTCCTCGTTCGCACCATAGCGTGACTGCCGCCGTCATTCCCCCCCCATTGCTGCCTTCCACCTGACACAGGACAGAAGAGATGACGCTTCACATGCGTCCGAACAGGCTTGTGAAAAGGACAAAAAAAAGAAAAAAAAGAGAAAGCTTTTATTGTCGTGCGACTGGAGATCCTTTCTGGGTCACAGCTGAGGCCAAACATGCGAGCGCCATGAGGGTGTGACCGATTTGGCTGACCAAGTTTGGAGAAACGGAGGCTGCGGATTCCTGTCCTGACTTTGCCCCCCTCCCCCACCTCCGTCCCATTTCCCTGGCTCCTTTCCTCACCCATCCTGTCAGAACCGTTACAACACGCTGCAGATAAAACTCAGGAGCTGTACAGTAATTTTATCAGGAGCGCTTATAATATTTGTTTTTTTCGGCTGGGGAGAAGTTGTTTATTGCTTTGCTGTGCTGCCGCTATTTAGAAAAAAAAGATAAACAGCAAGGGAGCAGGAGGGCTCCTATCAAAAGCGTCTGTGAGAAGAATTTGCTTCGCACTCTCCTTGACCTTTTGCTTTGTTCTCGTATAAATATCTTGCACCGACGCGAGCGGCGGCACCAAAATAGGATACAGTCGCTGCAGAGCTGTTAGCCAGGGAATCATCCTCATCGCTGGGTGATTCTGAAAGCCTTTTTCCCCCCTCCATCTGCTGCCTCTGTTGGTTTTTAAGAGACCGTTTTAATTTGGAGTGCGGGCTGAAACGAAGGTGTCTCTGCTTACCTCTCTTTTTTTATTCTTTCCCCCTATCGCGTCTGTTCCTTTAGAAACAGGAGAGAAATCTGTCAATACTCCATAAGCACTGATCATCCAGCTACTGTGACTAAACCGGATTCCAGCAGTGATTGAGAAGCGTTCAATCGTTCATCCCCCCTTCAAACAGCTTCGCACAACAAACCACGAGGAACCTGTCGGCACGGTGACAGTGACATACCCACAACTGGGCTGCTTTAAATAAGTACAGGATTAATGGCTGCCATAATTTACAGTTACAAATGAGTTTCTTCAAACGAAAGTTGCTTATTACTTTAGGTCACTGGAGTTAAAGGAATAGTACACCCAAACAACGATGTACCTTCATTTTCTACTCACCCCCATGCTGAACAACACTCTGAAGCACTTTTCTGACGTCT
>JAUESF010018715.1:0-11163 GCA_032274765.1 Malacoctenus tetranemus | reverse complement strand
ACACACACACACACACACACACACACACACACACACACACACACACACACACACACACACACACACACACATGCATCCTTGTCACCTCACATGTGTCAGCCCGCCTCTTTTTAAAGAAGTAGTTATCAGCAGCTGAACCAGGGAGGAGCAACATCCACATGTCTGAGAATGAATATGACGAGCATTAATGTCAGCTTTCCTGAAACCAGCTATTCTACTGACGACCTGCCTTTCTATCGTCCTGCCTGTGTAAGCCAGTGTTGATTTCTTTTGTCCGTCTGCCAAACGTAGTGTCCTCTTGTCAGGCCTCGTGACTGGATATTAAAACGCACCGATCTGCAACAAAATCACACACGTGCAAGTGCGACTTTGGTGATACCTCAGGAGAAAAAACGCAGCGTGAATGCTCAAGCTGAATCTCAAATGCTGAAACACATTAAAAATGAAAGTTTAAAAGTCAAACTGAGAGCTGAACAATTTAAAAAAAGGAATTTGGTTAAAAATTTTAAAAGCAGGAAGGAAAACAAGCAGAAATCATTGGGAGAAGTCAACTTAGCATAATCGCGACTATTAGCGTCAGATAATTAAGAATGAGGTAGAGGAAAGCAGCGTGCGTGCGTGCATGCGCACCCACACGCTTGTGTGTGCTTGTGGTTTTGTTACAGCAATCGTTTACACAGCCATGTCATCTGTTGCTGCTGCTATTATGTGAAGTCAAAGGTCAGCGTGCCTGTCTACCGGCACATTTTGGGGTACTTCATGCAGTTCCAGTTTCTCATCGTGACTCAAATTCAAATTCAGCTTTATTAATATGGCACTTTTCATACACAGTGGTAACACAAAGGGCCTCACAGAGGCTAAAAACAACAAAGAAGAATCCAGAGACAAAAAAGTCACCCTCCACCTTCACATACGTACATAAAACACACAAAGCCTATATATACATACCCACACATACATGGGCACACGCACACCTTCACACACTCCTACAGATACTGACCAACACTAAGAGACAGGACTGGGCAGCGTGGCATGAGGTGAGGTCGACAGTACGGATGGGGGGGGGCATCCACACCGAGAGCGACCATGGCCCGTGACCACTGTCGGAGCACCACCGCAGAGACAACTCTGGCCTGGGCAGACAGGAGGCTCCCACACCAAGAGTGCGGAGCCCACCCGCTACCCGGCGCCAGTGCCCTCCATGGGACAGCACCCCCACCGGCAGGCCAAACATCGCTCCCGGTGTGGAAGACCCCCCATGAGTGATCAACTGATGCAAGAACTCAGGCACAATTAGAGTGTTAAGAATGTTGCCAGTTTCATGAAATACCAACAACAAGGTGCTTCTGTGTGATGCCTCTAATGAAGGACAGAATGTGTCCTGTACTATCAGGAGTCTGTGATGTGAACTGTGAGTACCAGAGGACAAGTTTAAAGTCCGCAAGTATCTCGATCTAAGTCCTCGTCGAGTGTGTATTTGAAACATGTGGTTGACACTGCATTAATGAAACACTAAAATCAGACAATGAAACATGGAATTGTCTCCATTGTTTTATCAACTTCATCATCTTGTCACCATTTTTGGTTCTTTATCGATCATTTGCCGTCCAACATGGTGTCTTGGGGACAGAGTACCCTGTATCCTGTCCTACACCCCTGTTCACTGAACACAGTACATTTTGGGTCTAATACAATGGGCAGGCAGGATAGTGCTGCAGTACAATTACACAACATGAACACAAGCAGCTGCTGTGTTCCTCGGTCCTCACATTGCTGGTTGTCCTGACCCCAACAACTCCAGCACAGAACCCCACACGTTGAGATTTCGGCAGTATCTGAACTGTCAGGCTTTCTTTTCATGATGCAAGTCATTCACAGTGTCTAAAGAAAACGTGCTCACAAACCGTGATCGTGATTTCACTGCATGACTGCAAGATCTGTCTGAAGAAATCACATTTTAGCTCGAGCAGCTTGTGAGTAACAATGGCGACCCCCCTCACTCTGCGCTCTGTCTTCCTCCAGCTGCGGTGGATTACCTGGCAAAGAACGTTAGTCTCTCCAGTCAGCGGAGAATGAAGCTCACCGACCACTCGGCCGTGCTGGGACTGCTGCAAGTCGAGACCGGTCAAGCCTACTAGAAACTCATCCAGCCAGCTGAGACAACAAAACAACCTGGACAACACCAGCACAACCTGCACCTCCTTCTGCAACAGAGAGAGAGAGATAGAGAGAGAGAGAGAGAGAGAGAGAGAATGTATGTGACAGAAAATAAAGGGTAGGGAGATGGTGAACACATACACATTGTTTGCTCGACACTCGTAAAAAATGTTTGAAAGCGTCTACTGAATCGACAAGCACATGAGGTGCTTGGAACTTTAAATCAGTCAAGTAAATTCATCGCAACTTGCCATCATTCTTTTTCTAATCACAAAAAACCAAACGAGACATGTCCAACAAAGTCATCACATGATTTTGGATTGTTCAACAAAGAGAAAGCGCAAGCAACGCTTGACAAGTGAAACGATGATCTGTAAGTGAGACATTGCGAGATTGTGGGCGCATCTCGCTCTTTTAACGTAGGTGTCCGCACAAAAATGTCTATTCGGTTAAAACACTGAGTGAAGAATCCCATCTCGCACAAGTTAGGGATTGGTTGTTGATGTCTCCAGTTCACACATGTTGTTTTTATAAGCACACAATGATAGATGGGATGTGACAGAAGTCCTGGAGTTGTGAAGGTTTTCAGCAATTGTTATTTTCTGAGTAGAAGTGTCGATAATCAGCCCAGCAACCAAGCAGCTCAAAGAAAGCCTCTCAACGTGTGCGTGCGTGCTTGTCTGTGTTCAAAAAAGTGTGTGCATGTAGACTCAATGTCATTGTGAAGGTGACACAAAGACCAGGATATAGGTGAGGGAAATTCACTACTATTGAGTGACGCAGCCATTTCCTGTGCAGATTCACACTTGTTCCAGAACCCCTCTCTAATTTCCAACAAACAACTGTTGGTCGCCAACTTTCGCAGTGTCTGGAAACCAGTTGTTTCCAGCGAGACCATCATTCCATACCGGCCGGAGGCCAGCTTTTGGTCTTCAGGTTTTCCTTATCTGATGTGACAACATTGTTTGTAATTTCGCATGTTTTTTTGTTTGTTTTGGGGGTTTTTTTCAAATCCTCATGCAGTCATTGTCTGGTGACCAGTGATCACCGCCCATCTCCCGTCACTTTTCAGATGAAGACAGCTCCTGTTTGACTTGAATTAAAATCTGCAGTTAGATTTCGGAGCCATTCGCGGCACTCATCGATCGCCATTCTACGCACGCTAAAATGCACTGACCCCCTCGTACGGCTGCACTACCTTTAAAAAAAAAAAAAAAAAAAAAAAAAAGGCCATCAGCATGTGAAGTTCATTCCAAAAGAGGGGAGGGGCTCCCCACAATTCGGAGCTTCGCCCGCAAAGACCAAAAAAACTGCCACGGCGACGTGCCACTTCTTCCTGCTCTCCGCAGAAGCCGGTCGCATTGCTCAGGAAGAGGAACAGCAGGAAGTGGACGCTCCGTGCGCTGCTCCTGTGTGGAAACCACTTCTCACTTTGATAGTTCAACTCTGATTTGAGAATCAACAGAATCATTATACTCGTTTAAAAAAAAACAAACACTTTAACGTTCTCTTATGTTATGTTTTATGCTCTCCCTTCCACTCCGACATCATTCCTTCAGTATTTTATTCTCTTATTGTGATTTTTTTTTTTTTTTTTTTTAATCGTGAAAATGATTGTGACCTAAGTATGAGTTTTCCTTTACATTCTACAGGATGTCGCGTGAGCGCATCGCACTGTTTCCGATGATGAGTTTTATATTTGTTTTTAATCCATGTCGCCACGAAAGCCATGAAAACCCTCCTGGATGTTGTGACCTTGTGTATATATATTTTTTCACTGACAGCAAACCAAGGAAACCACTGAGGATCTTAATGTGCAGATCAGACTTATGGACCCCCTTCTCTTTTACTGACTGCTCCATAACTTCTTGGTCTGTTTTTTGGGTTTTTTTGTTCAACTTTCCGTTTGGCATGTCTTGTACGTCACCATAGAATTATTTATTCTATCTGTATTAGACTAGCAAGAAATTTGTATCGGCATTTACTCTTCCTAAGCCCTTTGGTGTGTGTAACACTGGCGTAACTGTCTGTTTATTAAAGTTCTACAAATGGACCAAGAGCACAAGGTTCTGTTTGTTCAAGATGGTCTTTTTTTGGGGGTGTATAATCTGAAGGTGTTTCGATTAACCATTAACCATCATGCAGGTTTACACTTGAATATGACCCCTCTCTAACAAATCCAGTGTCGGTCACTGATACAAAAAAACATGTCGACTGAATACGTTTCAATGAGTAAGAAGCTCAACAGCAGGAATGTACTGATCTCAGGTCTGTCTAATCGTCACCACTCTGACTGAGAGTGTCGGGGGCGGTGGTGGGGGGGATGTTACGATTAAAAGACATGTCGTCTGAAGTCGCCCCCCCAACGGGACTGGCCAAGGAGCATTGTGCATCGACTCCACTGCTGTGTCAAAAGCTCAACGCTGCTGCATCAATGGGAGCACTCACAAAGCCCCGACATCTTCCTAATCCATGTAATTATCATGGGCTACATTATGCACTTGGTACCCAGCTGTCTGATCAGCAAAGTGAAAAGGATTGCACCTTCCACAATCAGCTTACCAGAGACAGATGTTCTGATTGGCCAATAATACGAGCTTGTAAGTAGTGTGCTTAAGCAGAATAATTGAGACATAAATGACTAGATCCTTCTTTTCATTCTTCATAACTCAATCTTTGCACACTGACAGATGTTGTGATTGACGACAACAAAGAAAAGGGGGGGACATGGCATGTTTTGCGACCACTTTATTCCCACTCTGCTTGACTGCGACCGCCGCTATCACCTCTCTCCGTCTTTCATTTGGTGTCATGAATTTTTTCTTTTTGTGCTTGTCTTTTATGTTTTATCGCAGCAGTCCCCTGAACGTACAATCAACTGAGCCTCTGTTGTTATACTCCTTCCTCCCGCACCCCGCCCCCACAATCCCACCGCCTCACTCATTCTTAATCTCCTCACTCCAGCGGTTCTTTCGAAATTAAGCTCGGAGGAAGACGGCTCTCTGCCTCACCTCGCTGCTCTGACACCAGGCCCTCACGGTCGCTTTGTGGAGGCTTTAGCATGTCTGAGTCAAGATGTCTAAGCTGACAGCCCACCCTAAATTACCTTGGCTTTAGAAGGCAACATGAGTTGCTAATGCTCAACAACCTTAACAAAGAAAAAGGACATGCAGATAAATCATTGTTGTTTGCGCCACGCGCTGCGACATTTGGGTGACTTGCATCAATTTGTACAATAACTAGAGCCATTTGGTCGTTGTTGAGGCTGCCTGGGGTCAGCAAGGCATTATCTGCTGATCTAAACATATGGAGATGTTTGTTTTTAAAGCTTTGAATCTATAAATATCCTTCTGATTTTATCTTGTGGAGGCCATTACTGTAAAAATAAAATTCTTTAAAAAAAAGTAATAATCGTAAAAACCATACCTCAATCATACTGCAGATTGAGAAACAAGATGAGTAAATATTTTGACTTCAAAAATACTATTCTCAATAATGTATATTTTTCTTTAACTAACTTAATAAATTATATGAATGTCCCTTTTTTTTCAAATGACACCATGACCAATGAGAGCCAAAAAACAATGTTTATGCAAATTGTACACATTAAAAGCCATCTGAGGTTTTTCGAGTGGGAGAGTGGGGCAGCAGCTGCGGACTGCAGAGGCTATTTATTTGTCAGTGTTGCTAATAATTCCCCTCCCTGCCTGAAAGCTAAAGGGATCCGCGCTTGGAGACGTTTCACGCTCAGGCTCAATTCAGAGCAGCCTGGAGCAGAGGTGTCAAACTCTGGAGGGCTGAGGTCCTCACACTTTTAGGCTGTTGACCCTCTAAAACATCTGGTTTAGATCAGTGGGAATTCATCAACCTCTGTAAAAGCCTGGCAACCAATCATTTATTGGATACACAGGTGTGCTTTAGCAGGGAGACATGTGGAACTCGAAGGAAGGAAGGAAGGAAGGAAGGAAGGAAGGAAGGAAGGAAGGAAGGAAGGAAGGAAGGGGGGCCCTGCAGGACCAGAGCTGGACCCCTCCTGATCCAGAGGGCTGCTTTCCTGTGACTGCAGGGTTTTCAGGGTTCCAGCCTCCACTATACATGAACCAGGGTTCTTCAGCTTGCCCCCCTTAGTTGAACCCCCCTAAAAAGGTCCCACCCACAACCACACATAAAAGGTTCCACCTGGACAGAAGCATCATCCCAAGGTCCACTTACCACACCGGAGGAAGCATTGAGCCATCTAAAAACAAGCAATCAGGGTACAATGAGATTAGAAGGTGTGCATAATACTGGTGACGATGGATAGTGGGGGAGCATGTTTGTTGCACAATTGTGTCACCAATCAGTTGCTTTCCCTTTGTTGAGCTCTCCTGCTGGGGGCGCCAGTGTGTGATGCGGCACACTTGCATGCATTGTGTGCCTGCGTGCGTGTGCTTGAAGTTAGCTGGTGGTTCCTCTCAGTCAGTCTTGTCATCGCCTGTCTTTTCTGAACGTTACTTCATCTCTTTATTTACAGTGCAGTTGTCCAGTGTCAGCAGAGCATTGACAATCATCAAAATGCTAGTTTCCCTTTTTAACTTAAAATTCTACAAACTGATATCTGACTGTTAAAATGTAAATCCATTGTAAATCCTGAAGCAACATCTCTCTTTTTATATTTTGCACATTTCTGTGTGAGTCCCCGTATTTTCAGATTGGCACTATCAGGCAAACACCAGGCTAGGAAAAGCTCAGTGTCTCATCCACTGCGACTCCTGGATCACACAGGCACTAATGATGCAGACTTGTCTGACAATTTTAGATGTGCAGCATCAGTGAGAGTAAAAAGAAGGGGATTTTCCCTTGAATAGGAAGGAACCTACAGCAGGACCAGACTCAGACTCACAGGAGCATTGGCTTATCTGTTGGAGTTCAAGGGTCATAGGAGAGAGAAGGAAAGGATGGAGAGCAACTGCAAATCAGTCGACAGTCAACAGACTAATCGACATGCTGCCGACTTGACTGACCACAACCAGTCCGGCCCTTGATGCTACATGAAGCAACACTGCAGACATGATGGGGCAGGAAGCATGGAGTCACAATCTGCTCCAGCCAGACAAGTACAGTACTGAATGCAAGGGTGAGAAAGCACAGACTACAGGAGAGTGAGTGAGAGAGCACAGACTACAGGAGAGAGAGAGAGCACAGACTACAGGAGAGAGAGAGAGCACAGACTACAGGAGAGAGAGAGAGAGAGCACAGACTACAGGAGAGAGAGAGAGCACAGACTACAGGAGAGAGAGAGAGAGCACAGACTACAGGAGAGAGAGAGTGCACAGACTAAAGAAGAGAGAGAGAGAGAGCAAAGACTAAAGGAGAGAGCACAGACTAATGGAGAGAGAGTGCAGACTACAGGAGAAAGAGTGCAGACAACAGCACAGAGAGCTATCCATCCATCCATCCATCCATCCATCCATCCATCCATCCATCTATCCATCTCTAGATGAAATGTCTTTGCGTAGGCCACGTCGTTGCTGATAACAACCATGCAGCACTGAAAATCATCTTGGAGCTTGTTTGTCCTCTAAGGTCTTTCCATAGAAACATGGCGTCTCAAGCTAAACTTTTGTTTCTGACACAGCTGAGCTGAGCACGCATTGTCCCAGCATGCAAACGAGAACCTGAAAAAGAAACCTGCATTAAGATATTCAGCGTGTGTGAGGCTCAGCACAGGAGCTAAATCCCCTCTATTGTCCTTGTGAGCCGTCTTGAGAACAGTGAATATTTTAGCTTTAACCCACCCTGCCTTCAGGAAGGCAGGCAATTACAGTGGGATTTCATGTACAGCACAGCTCAAGATTACAAAAAGGCTTGTATCAGAAATGGTGTGACCCCACCCCTCGTTGTAGTTCCCTCTGAGGGTATCCTGGCTGGGATGAGGAAAACTCCAGACCTGCGAGGTAAATCTAATTTTTTTTTGGATCACACCCCTTTGTGATAATCACCTTTATTGCAGGAGTAGACGGTGGGAGACTTCAAGAAACAGGATTACCAGGGTTTGGTGATTCAATTTTAATAAAGGAAAAGATTAATCTGGGGGCTGCAGTGCATGAGAAGACAACAGAGGGCACAATGGCTATGCTAATTTGTCTCACCTCTATCTGTGAGGATGACCTGTTCACACTCGGCAAAGTTACATTGTGCTGCAGGCAAGAAGGTCTCTGCTTCAGCCTTTTTTTCAGTGGGTAAAACTGGAGGGCTGCATCCTTGACAGCTGATATTATTGTTGAGTCTTGTGATTCATCTCAACTAGCAAAAGCAGCTGTTCACAAACAATGCATCCGGGTGTTGGGCTCGTTCCATCTTTACATCTGGGCCTCTCTCTTGCTGAACTGGTCGATCGTGCTGGGGTCTCCGTTCCGGTGTCCCCGTTTGGCTTCTTGGGCTGCGGTGGTTCGGGCCCTGGCTGGGGTGGGGGTGCTGGGGGTTGCGCGGGTTTGGGGTGACCGTGGTGGTAGGGAACGAGGGGGGAGAGGGTGGTATGGGGGACCCCACGTGTCGCATGTCTCCTTGGCTACGCCGTCGGTCCGTCGGTGTGGGGTTGGGCGGCTTCCTCCTGCGGTTCGGGGTCGGGGTTGCGTCCGGTGGATGAGTGGTTGTTTGGGGCGGGCTTCGTGGGCTACACCTGTCTGGCTCTGTGGTTGTCCAGTTGACATGTCACCATTGGCCCTGGGATATGGTTCTTATGGTTATCCCCCCCCCCCACTGCATGAACAAAGAATGCTCACCATCCCACATATGTCGGGTACTGTCACCTGGTAATAGTCGGATAAACTCACTGGCAAGTTTATTGCCACCACACGGTCTTGCCAGGTGCCTGCGAAGTGGCCACAGATAATATGACTCAGTATATATCCTGTGTGTACTCTAGCATCATTATGTTCTTAACTCCTGTTTCTACTTACTCATCCTTTGATGAGTCTGTCTGTCCCCCCCCCACACCCACACACACACACTCTCGCAACCACTACCACTCTCTCTAGCCTCACTTCTTTCCTCCCTTCCCTCTTTGTCTTGTCCTCCTCGCGCATCCCTCATTGCACCACTTTACCTGATGATAACCCCCCAGCAAGATGGCCAAAAGCCAATGAGGGCAGGTTACCGTCACCGTTGTGATATTTAAAAAAAAAATTAAAATTGCATTTTTTTCTGTAACAAATTGACACCTTCAGCAATGATGTCAATACTTAAGAAGAAATGCAGACATGGGAAAAAGAAAAAAGAATCTTTCTCAGTACTCCTCTTCTCTAAACGCCAACTCTTCATCAGCT
This sequence comes from Malacoctenus tetranemus, assembly GCA_032274765.1. NCBI lineage: Eukaryota > Metazoa > Chordata > Actinopteri > Blenniiformes > Labrisomidae > Malacoctenus > Malacoctenus tetranemus. Next base: position 1,699 of record JAUESF010018715.1, on the reverse strand, counting down.
GTGTGCCACCTCCCCTTTACTTATGCATCATGAAGTTGAAAAACATGTTGCAGCTCAATGATGTGATCATCTACATGCAAATGATCTCTGAGGTCTTTCGGTGAGGGGGACGATATCATTGTGGAAACAGTGACAGCTCTGGACAGACTCACACATGGTCTTCCACCCATGGACACAAGGAGAGGACATGTTTCTGTTCCTTGTCCCGTTAGCTCTTAATGCTGCATTTGATGCCGTCGGTCGCAACATGAAACTGCAGACTGGAGCGTGTTCATGACATGAGAGGAGGAGAGGCGCCTGCACATACAGCGAAACTCATTAAAAGCAGAGTGATGCTGAAAATTTACCTCATTCCAGTAGAATAGGAGGCAGAGCTCACAGGCTTCTCTTGCATGGAACAAACTCGCTCCTTCAAATCATGATGCTTCCACAGTCACAGTAGTTTTAGTCATCATCACAAGATCAAAACGCGCGGAGCAGCAGAACCAAAGTTTTCTCGAAGTCCTGCTCTCCAGGACCGGAGTTTGACACCCCCCTTGGTGTAGATGGAAGCGTTGCAGCAGGTAGGTGGCGCTGCTCGGCCTCTGGACGCAGGTATTTCCCCCCCCACATCTGGGTTTCTGTCCGACTGCAGCTTTCTAAATTCTGTCCGTACACATCGAGACATGCAACTGACAAGTCATCATGACCGATCTACGATCAGTGAAGGTGAGAGGTGATTGAATCAGATCTGAGCATTGGACAAAAAGCAAGAAAAGCTCCTGTTTTGTGGGAACGAAGCCCCGAACTGAACGTGTTGAAGGTGTCGTGGACCGTTGGCTGAACGGTCAGAGCAACAACAACAACAAAAAGTCTGAATCAAAACTCAGTTGTACTGCCTCAAAGACTTGAGTCATAGCTGAGGGAAAACTGGGAGCGGAGTGACTGAGGGTGGGGAGAGCGGCGGCCCGTGGGGAGGGTGGGGTGGGGGGGCGTTGTCGGGGGAAACACCACTTTCCCAGGCTTTTGACAAGCCCAACAGCTGAAACACCCAACACTGAACCACCCCCATCCGTGCGCGCGCGCACAGACGCGCGCGTGCGACTGCACACATGTCTGCGCGGTCGTGTTGGTTTTGACGCTTGTGATGTTCTGCCAATTAGGGAGAATTGTGTAGCAAGAAAAGACGGGGGGAGAGAACAGGGGTACAACGTTTTCTTCCCAGCAGGGTGAGGAGGGTGGAGCAGCAGCAGCTGGTCTCCCCCTCTCTCCACCACCTTTCCCACACTAAGACAAATACTACTTCTTCCATGTCCTTACACAGTGAAAAGTTCAGGAACGCTGCGTTTCGGGCCCAACTGTCGACTCTCAAAGCACTTGTTTAATGGATCAGGTGCTAGTCAGTGTGCATGAACTTCGTTTCCTACAAATCTACAGTTCTACAGTTTCATTTAGCACACACTTTTGTCCAAAGCGCCGAACAACACAATCCACAATTCAGACAGTAGCCAGCAATGAATGCCAGCACTATATGTGTTGAATATTTGCTTTATAGTTTTTTCCTTGTGTTTTCAAAGCACTGGGTGGTTTACGATAGCTGTTACATTGTCCGACATTGGGTCCTGCTCATCTGCTCTTTAAAGGAATAGTCCACCCAAACAATGATGTACCTTCAATTTCTACTCACCCCCATGCTGAACAACACTCTGAAGCACTTTTC
>JAUESF010018484.1:0-11179 GCA_032274765.1 Malacoctenus tetranemus | reverse complement strand
AATCGTAGCCTGGATGATAAACAGGCAACCAGCTCCACACGGATGGAGCTGCCCTGCCAGCTGTGCTTCCTGCAGCATGATTAGGATACAGTGACACCTTGTGGTGGCTCCATTAAACTACTGGAGCGACACATTGAAACAACTCTCCAGTATGATACACTTACTCCTGATGACCATTGGATTCTGTAGTGTTGGTAGTGTTTGTGTTTCCCTGTGAATGAGACGGAGGCATTAGCAGCTGTTCAGGACTAAGTTTCAACTGTATTGTCACTGCACATGTCACAAGTACAAGCAATGCAATGCCCTTTGCATCCATCCAGAAGTGCTTTAGCCAGGGGCGGACTGGCCATAGGGAGTACCGGAAGTTTTCCAGAGGAGGAGACTGGTGGTGCTGATAGCAGGTGAGTGTGCTAGCTAGCTAACGTGGATAAACACTCGTTCACTAAATGTTCAGAAACGATGTCTATGAACTTTACCTGACATAACAGATAGCCTGTCGTGTGAATCTGGTTCTAAGTGTTGGGGAATGAGGCACTGTCCTGATGAATAACCCACTATTTTATGCTGGTGTGGTTGGAGCATCCACATCTGCTTCCTCACAAGTTTTCTAACTACAAATCAGGTTAAAGTGTCTTACGTATCAATGCACTTTGTTCAAGCCCACTGTCCAGCTTGTTCAAATATGCTCTAGCTGTTGGTTCAGTCAGTGTTCATGGTTTATTGTCCTGCTTTTGTTTGTTTTTTAACACTTAGTGATGGAAATGTTCAGATGAAATGACATCAAATAACAGACAAGGAGACAATGGCCCATTTCACATGACACAGTTCAAACTAGTGAAACACTGATGAACTACTGCTACAATGAAACACCTGCCTCCATGTTAGGCTGTTCAAACTGGTTCCTACTGTTTCTCTACTGTTCACCTCCAGGTTTGTGCCCAGTACATCGTCTGTCTCACCAGAGAGCCCAAGCCCACACATTGATTACTTCACCCGTCCCAACCCAGAGCAATACGCTCTTTTCTTGGCTATATATTGTACATTTATTTTAGTCAACACTAGATAATGTGAATGGATATTGTTGAGATCTTTTGTTCCTGTTCTGTTCTGTCTGTGTTTGTTTGAGCATTTGTATCAATAAACACTCCTGAGTCTTTGATCCTTTCTCCAGTGTCCTTCTCAAGGGCAAGTGAGCAACATACTGTGATGTCATCATTTATTTTATTCAATGCTCCATAATATAAAGGGACATTATTCAGTATAATTGTGTTATTAAGGGCTTGTGTGACTATATGTACAGTACATCAACGGACCGATTGTGGTGGGCCAAGCTGGACCAAAACGTCCAGGGCCGAATTTTTATCCCAGTTCAGGCCTGCTCTGGAGCGACATATAGTGAGAATAATACGGTGGATAGGTATATAAAGGTCAAGGGTCATCCACTTTGACCTCCAGAGCTGCTTAAAAGGCTCCCAGTAGCAGGAAGGGCCACATGTTACAAACCAGCTGTATCCAAAATCAAACTGGTGTCTGCAGAAGAAAAGGACAGTGAGTAGGAGCAGGTTATTTACCCTGGAGCACAGACAGCTGCAGCTCCACCACGGGTCACCCCCTCCATTGATTGGCCAAGTGAAATCACACAGGGCCGGTTCAGCCAGGCACAATCAGTGAAGTGGTCACAGGTCCTCAGTCCAACACTGCTTTCTGAGGAGGTGTGCGCCTCCATGCCTGATTAAACACATTTTACTAAACTGTCAACTAGGCCACGGAAACGCTCTGTTCATCTCTGGCGTCCTCGCTAGACAAACTCTGCCCCCTGGTGTCCAAACTTGCCAAGATTAAAACACCACGTCCATGACTCACTGAAGTTCTTACAGAACAGAGAGGAGGACTCAGGGCTGCAGAAAGAAAGTGCCACAAACCCCAGCAGCCCTCTGACTTGTCCTGCTACCAGCTAAAACTGGCATCACTCACCTCCTGCCTGAAGAGTGCAAAGCAAGAGTTCTATCAGGACAAACTCTGTGCTGCCTCTGACACAGGAAATCTGTTTAAGGTATTCAACTCTCCACTGTCTCCTCCCACCGCTCAGCCTGCCACTGCTTTAACTCCTGACTTGTTTGCCTCCTTTTTTACTGAAACAGTATCCACGAGTGATGGAATGATGATACCTCAAGGAGTGTCTTGCTAAACTGCACAAGCTGTGTCGCCACTGCACTGACACTGTTGGTCACTCAATGGTGACCCCTGCAGTAGTTCTAAAGTCAATGCAGGTAAATGAAATGACAAGATGATGGAAAAGCTGAAATGCTGCAAAGCCAACATCAGCCTGTGAAATATTGAATGGCCATTCCTTTATTTAAGATGTGATCTCATCATTGTGTCATTCCATTTGCTCAATCTGTGTGTCAAGTTGAGTCGTCCATGAGAGCTTAAAGCCATGCTCAAAACCTTGTTTATGTCAATGCTAAACTGAGTTGGTATGTAAAATTTAGCAAACTTGTAATAAAATTCAGTCTGAATTTTTAAGGTGTATGGAGATTTGTTAACTTAAGTGTTAAAGCATACAAAATCAAAGACTGCAAATAGATTCATTTATTCATTTTTATTGAGGAGCAAAGGTTTTTGAAGTGGTGTTGCTCCAAGGCGATGGTGAGCATAAAAAAGTCAGTGTGAGCTGATGGGTTTGGTAGGTTTCCTGGTTATTCTTGCAGTATTGTAATGAGTCTTATGTTCTGGATATGCTGCTTTCAGCCAGGTAGCGTTGCACTTCAATTATAGAATCTGCGGTAGTATTTGAGGTCCTCTTACTCTCCTCAGCCTCCCTATCAAGCGGCTTCCAGAGATTGTGCCTTAAAATGTGTTTTAGAAATAAGTCTTTGTTAATCACTGGGTTATTACAACATGACAAAATGACACACAAATACACAAAAAGCACAAAAATGTGTTTTCATACCTGAATTGGGTTCTGATCCATGTGAAGAGCTCGGCTCTTCCTCTGCTAATGGCTCCTCATTTCAGCAGCACACTGTGACTTCAGTCTTCAGTCTCTTGCCAGAATCACTTGCTGTTTTAAGCGTGGGGTCCAACAGTGTTGCCAGTGTCATCACACTCAGCGATTCCATGTCGCAGACCAACTCCATCAGCTGCTTCCCCAAATTTTCAGCCAGCTGTTTTTGTCTCTATTGAGGCTTGATGTTGGAGCTCAATATGGATCAGTCATCAGTGGAATCACCTTTGACACCGAGACTCTTTTTTCCACAGACTTCTCTTGTGGCTTGGTTAAAAAGGAGCAAGGGCCCTCAGCGTCTCTTCAATGATTTCAAAGTCTCAGGAGTCAGTGGAGTGATTTGAGGTTTAATGAGACCAGTGACACCCAGACTGCCTCCTCCTGCTCAGTCATTCTTTCGACCATGTGGTAGGTGCTGTTCCATCATGTCGGCACTTCATTTTTCAGTTTATGGAACGGTGTTCCCAGCTGTTGCTGCATTTGAGTGAGCTTTTCTTTAGCCGTGGTGCTTGATCGAAAGCATGTCACAATTTGCCGTGTTTTGTTGCGTATTTCTGTAAATGTTGGGATTTGATCACGTGCTTTTCTAACAATTAAATTCATGGAATGGGCAATACAAACGGTTTGCTGTATTTGCAGCATTAGCGCACATGAAATCATGTTGGGTGCTGCATCAGTGACAAGACACCTGACCTTGCCTACAATGCCCCATTCCTCCATGAGGCTCCTTTTAACCATGGCCATGTTTTCTGCAGTGTGTTTCTGAGGATAATGAGGCACTCCTAAGACTGATGAATGGAGTTCGTGGCTTTCTGTGGCCACATAGTGGCAAGTAACAGCAAGATATACCTCCGTATTGATGGACGTCCACATACCAGCTGTTAAACTGACAGCAGCGACGCTCTGGAGGTCCGTTTTGGCTTTCTCCTTTTCCTCCTCATATTTCTGGCTCACCAAGTCCTTGATAGCCTAAAAATAACCATACAAATATAATATATATCATGACAGGGCTCATTAGTCAATTCAGCCATACATTTCTCAGCCATACCTTCCTGCATGGTGGAACATATGAGGGTGCAACAAACTTCATTAGCCCTCTGAATCCCTCATTTTCAACGAGGGTGAGTGGCTGACAGTCTTTGATGATCATGAGCTGCATTCATTGCTTGCTCTTGAGAAACTGCAAGCCAAAAAGAAATGTTTTGCTAAAAGCTTATTTAAGGACTGTATTTTTTACAAGCAATATAACAGAGACACACAAAACCTTTTGTGTGTCATAAACTACTTTTGAAAAATCACATTTTTGGGACAATTTCAACATAGCTGGGGCACTGACACCAGTGTCTGCCAGTTCCTCATTGCCATGCCCATCTCTATAATGCCTCAGCATTGAAGAGGTGCTCTTATTGATGCAAGATAGGTCTGTGGGGCAGAGCCAACACTTCACCTACAATAAAATGAAAAATTAATTTATCTGAAAACAATTCAAACCTCTTACCAGAAAGCAGTACAAACATATTTAATTGAACAAACAGTAAACTGTGCCACAGGAAAAAAAGATTTACCTCATTTGGCGTCAAAAGATCCAAATTATTCCAGACTGGGGAGAACTTCTTGGAGCGATCCATGAAGTCAGTGGAACAAGGTGAGGGCAAGAAAAAACCTAAAAATCCAACTCCAACAGCAAAACTCCAACGAAACCCGCAACATGTCGATACAGTTGTTTTCCTAATCAACAGAATTTGGCACGGCACATCCAAACAGGACAGTGCCTGTACCAGTCATGTGTTTTTTTTCTTGAAAGCACTGCACACACCGATGCGGGGTTTCACTCTTGTGTGTTTGGCACAGAGCTTTGTGATCTATGTACTAACTTACTAAGATCGTTGCAGAGGTTAGTTGCGAAGATGAGTTTAACACTCAGATCAAGTATCTATCATATAGGATGGCTTGCTATTATGGATCTGCTGGCACTTCATCCACCTCCTGCCAAAGAGCATTTTTCAATCTGAAGTTTTGGTCTGTGGTTGGCTATATCCAGGTTGAACCTCACCCTTTCAATGAAGTCAAAGGTGTTCTTTAGTCTTTTTGTATGATCCAAATGAAGAGTGTATATTAGACCACATGAAGCTCCAAAAGCTTTTGCATGGCTTCCAAATATCATCCACAATGGTATTACCTCCCAGTGTGATAGCAGTGCTGGAGGGCTCAGGGTGCAGGCAGGTGGGCCTGGCTGCTGTCTGTCTGCAGGTTTAACAGTCAGTACCCCAACAGGTGACACGTGGGATGGTATCAGTATCCAGCAGATATAAAGGAAGGTTTAAAACTCACTGGAAAATGGTGGCTTGGGAGTGCAACACCTTCAACATACCAAGTAATGCAAATTACATGTGGCACCCTGGAGATTTAGTGGTGTCTTATGATTCCAAGATCATATCAACTTCATGTCTGTATGGCAAATACAGTATGTGCCGTAGTCAGAAGCCAGTTGGCAGGGTGCTTTTGTGTGTGGAAACTAGAACATCATCAGAAACAACTTGCCCGATTTCCTCCGCTTACATGAAATGGGGAATAATGCTTAGCGCTCTTTCAACCTGGGAAAAGATCTCCATGAGTTTCCTTCTGATTGTTTTGGTTTGAGGTTTGAAGAGCTGAAGAAAACGTGGCGTATGGTGGGAGGGATGGGAACTCAGAGGGGTCCTGCTCAATATCGTTACTCACCGCTCTTGCGAATTCTGCGAAAACCTTCAAGGACACAACAGAACAGCAACAAAACATTTAGTATCACGTTATGAGTTGAATGAGTATGAATGAGACAGACAGTTTTGCATCATTTAAAACCTTTGTGTTTTTTGTCTTTAGACAATGTGTATAGACAAATTGTTCACTATTTTCCTTCCTTCCCCCTGACATGAACCATCCTGTGTTTATCTAGCATTCTTGCTTGCCTGTCATTTTCTGAATAGAGCTGGCCATCGCTCCATCTTCCATTTTACGGAGGGCTGCTCTAATAATGTTTTTGCATCATAATGAGAAGACCTGGCTCATCAGCTGATCCACATGAACTGCATTTGGGAATCTTTTCTTCATTTCATTTTCAAGCAGCTGTCTACAGCATTCAGGTACTGATGGTTCTTGACCCTGTGGAAAATCCGGCAGGAAGTTGGCCTCACTTCTTCTGGGTCTCTTCAGGCTTTTCCCAGGTGGCTCCCCTCTGGATGTGCTGTGATCTCATTGCTGTTGACTGACAAATCTGCAATTCCATATCTGCGAAGCTTGAAGCAGGGATCAGCCATTTTGAATTTCAAACTTTTTTCCATCTGTGGCAACCCGTGGTTGACCCTGGCTCAGCAACGCACCAGTGTCTAGCGAACAGTGCTGCAGCGACAGTGAAGTGTTCATCTTGAGGGTAAGCTGTGAACTTGTACATCTCCTCAACTCAAACTCACGTCTTTCATGTCTCGTGACACTGACATGCGTGTGCCATCTCTCGTATAAATCAGGTGTCCCTGTTCCAGCCTATGTGCAATAGTTACAGAGAAATATGGCTCCTCAAATGTAGAAGGCCAAGGTTCATGTGGGGACAGTGGTGATGTCTCTTCAGTATATCTGTGTCAGATGAGCCTCAGCTGAAGACAAAGACAATGCGCTGGCTGAAGACGAAGAACTGGCTGCAGAAAATGTTACAACTACATTTTCCAGAGAGACGATCTTCAGCGTTGGTCTGTCAGGCAGCTCAGTTATGTCCATGAGGTTGCAAAAAGCATAGTTGAACTCTGAGTCTTCATAGTGAAGCATGAAGTCATGCTGCAGATCAAGTCACTTTTTCAGCTCACTTCTTGGCTCTTCCAAAGTGTTTCGCCTTTCATGAAGACTTACTTTCAGGATGTCCTTTGTAGCAACCGCTCCTCTCACTGATCATACACTGGTCCATGGTTCTGAAAGAATAAAATATGACATCGGCACAAACACTTTATAGGCAGAGAGGGCAAAGACATCATTGAAGTCTTTCATTTAGCAAGCTTGTGCTAATTTTACAGACTTGGTAAGTTCTAAGGTGTTTGTGATGCCATAAAAACAACTGTTTACAAATGTATTGAACATTGCTGTCCACAACCAGAACCTGCTGAATCGGCCTAAATTCTGTCAGGCCTGCGCATGAACCAACAGTCGCCACATGTTTGCATATTTAATACCATCTATGCTCACAGATGCTGTTGTAAGGACTGTGTTTTCAGGTGCATACCTTTCCAAAATATGTGACTTCACATTGTCTTGAAGGAAAGAAATGGTTTAGAATATGAAGCAGCGCCTAAATGGTAAGCCATCATCTTCTGGTGTCTGGCGGCAGAGTCAGAGGAACATTTCTGAAGTTGTGGGCTCCTTAAATTACATGTTTTAGAAATTTGTGTTTTTCCTCAAATCTCATAGTCTACACATTTACAAGTGGTCCAGATACTTCAGTTATATGGGGATAATTCTCCAAGCAATGGTGTTTTCGACAAAGTCTGTGGTGAGGAAACACCTCCTGGAGGAAGGTTCCATGCTTTGACAACTTGAAATCCAGATAGCGGAGTGACTGATGAAAACTTAAGGGCAGCTCCCTTTCACACCATATTGCTTTGCTATCTGGGCATCCAGCTGGACTTCCTGGACATGCCAGTCATGGTCCTGTTTTGTTTTCAAGCAGAAGTGACCAGATCTAACTTCACTGTACGTCCTCTCCTGTAGCCATGCAAAAGCAGCAATTCTGATCAAAAACAAACCTTTCATAGAATCCTGCCATTGAATGAGCAGCCAAATGATCTACTGCAATATACAAAACAGTTCAGTGAGCGTAGTTTTCCACTTATACACCATGTTTCTCTAGCAGCACTCGTTCCTGAAGGAGTGGATGAAGGACCTCAGAGTACCCACATGCTATGACAGTGTCAGTGACAGTGTCTTTCAAAGGGGAGCTCACTGTGTTATATGCAATGTACTGCATGGATTCTGTGTTTAATTGAAGAGGTCCCCAGAAGGTTTGCAATCTCAAAGTCATCACGGTAAAGTGCTGAGGCGATCTGAGAGTTTTCCTCCAATAGAAAAGTACTTTCTTTAAAAAAACCAAAAAACCAAAAAACAGGAACCATCCCTGAAGGTGCTTTATCCTTGCATATCAACATTGCTAAATGGGGCAGCTTTGTCAAACATTTCATCTTTGTTTCACAAAAACTGGAGCATTTTTTAATCGCTATTATTATTATTTATTTTCAGTACTGACAGTGCTGTGCCAAACATTCACAACAATTGTTTTAAAAGAGAAGAGAGGGGAAAATGTTTGTCTCCCAAAAGTTCTGTTGGTTTGTTTCTCATTCACGTTGTGATTTTGTCCTCATGTATTCAGGTCTGCCTAATTTCATTATGCAGAGCTTTGAATTTGCAAATACCGTCCCAGCTGCTTTGGAAGGTGACTGGTCAAGTCGGCCGAGTTGGTTTATAGCCAACTTGACCCTCAGCCCTTTGGAACAAGGCCATGCCAGCTTCAGGTGCGTGTTCACTCTCGTTAACCTTGGCTTTCCAGGCTTTTTTCATTCTTTGCTCTTGTTGGCGCTCCGCTCATAGTCTCACTTTAAAGGTTGTCGCCGTGTATCTCGAGTTTAGCAGAGTTTATTGTGTTGGCATGCAGGAGCTCGGTCTTACACGTCCATGCTGCTCTACCGTCCCCGGGAAGTCTCGTGTGGAGCCTTTTAAGGACAGGTATGTAGACAAGTGACTGCTTGTGTTCACCTTTGACAAACTCAACAGGTTCCACAGTTTTAATCTCTTTTCGCAGGAGGTGGATAGGGAACCTCCTTTTTGAGTGTGTTTCAGAATGTCATTGCTCTCTGTTGCGCACACTATTTCTCTCGCAATAAGCACGTCTGCATCAGCATAGCAGTTCAAGAGCACTCTGTGAATAGCAGAGAAATGCAAAGGTTTTGACAGGTCCATTATCTGCCTTATTTGCCATTTTACATCCTGCACAGCAGTTTCAGATACCTGAAGGATCGTCTGCATTTTAAAGAGGAGGGCTGCCAAACTTTGCTCAAGCTGCATCTCCAAGCCATCAGTGCTATCTGCTGTCAAATCCTCCTCTTGAAAATCATCTTCAATGTCCCTTTCATTTTCATTCTCGACCACTTCGCCCAAAGCTTCTGTATGTGGTCAAATTTCCAGTCTGACCTGCAGCCGGCAATGTGTCTGTTCTGTCTGCCATCATGGTTCCTGCTTTTGTGGGCATTAAATGTAGTGTAGACATAATCACAGTGATCATCAGCCTGAGAGTGAGCTCTGTATAGTTGTACCTTAAGAGCATTAAAGGACTTAAGTGTGCATGCATGAAGACATGGTAACAGTGATGTTCTTGTGTAACCACCATGTGCCAATCTATCATGATTGAGTAATCACCCTCTCGTCACATGTGAAGTTGCAAAACTTACACGTCTACCGCATCAGTGTATGTTGTCTGGAGTCAAAAAAAGTCTCAAATCCTTTCAGGTGAAGACGTTTGAGGTCAGTGAATTTTGGCAGAGCTAGCAGAACATCTCTTGTTAGCATTTTTGCTCATTCTATAACCCGGAATGACCCCTGCGTGCATGCATGCGTGCGTGTGCATGCGTACGTGGGCGCGCGCATTCACACGTGCGTGTGTGTGTAGGCTTGGAGGACAGTGTGTGGGAGTGGGTGATTCAGGCAGGCAGCCTTGTTTCTGCCAGGGGAATGTGTGCTCTAAATGCACACCGGGCCAGATCGGCAAAAAGGGTTGCATGTATATACCAACGTGTGCAAACTCGTTGCACATGCAAAAAATGTACAAACTGACTTTCTACAAGGAGGCGCTGAGGGTTGCTTCCTTCAAAGGTGCCAAACACCGAGTCGCATTCAGTAAATGCGTTTGCCACGATAAATTTGCAATATGGGACATTTTCACATAATTGTGCGTGTGCTGGGAGGAGATAATGGAAACACCTTTAGCAGATGCCACGTCATTCATCAAGTCCTACAAATGTTTTGCCCATTGAAGCTCCGCCTTTATTTACAATGTTTCAAAAGGAGGTGCAAGCGGTTTGTTTTCATTGTTGCGCTCACATGGCGGTGGACATTTTGATGGATCCTCTCCCATCACTGAAGGGTGAAATACCTTCCTTTTTTTCAAATGTTCATAGAATGTTCTCAAACTCTTTCAATGCCCCCAAAACTGCTTGGGAGACTGATTTGGGGCAGAAAATTTGTGCTGGACACAGCTTCACTCGCTCAGGCTACTCAGTGCATTTCTTACAACTTCTTCTCTTTGTGATGAGAGTAAACAGGCTCCAGCTGACCATATACATATGTTCTGTCACTGCCCTTCTTCAAATACTTGTTTGGTCTGAAATTGCAGTTGTGTTGTCCAGGGTCATAGAGAAAAATGCTGTTCTGAATAGTGTGGGGTCCCCTGTGCTCCCTGAAATAAACAGGTGCTGGTAGCAGACTCAACCTTGCAGGCCAGGAAACTTCTTTTGCTGAGATGGAAATCCTCAATCTGACTGCAGAAGTGCTTCAAGTGGAAACAAATCAGATGAAGCCTGTCTGGATCTGAGAAGACTTTGGGGGAAAAGAATTGAAACCCCTTCATGCCTTGTGTCAAAAGTACAGAGTTTCACCTAACTCTGGATTGAGACGCTAACCTGAAAACCCCTTAATGGGTAGAAGTATTGTTAGTATGAACAAGCAGACAAGAAAAAAAGAAACACTGTGCAACTTGGCCTGTTGCAAAGTCTACTCGAAAAAGGCAGCCAAGTCAGACATGTGCATGAGCAATAATGGATGACAGAGACATATGCAGGTCATGTGTACAGGCACACAAACATGTCTTTATGCACACACAAGTTTGTTTTATTTAAACATTTTTTTTATGACACAGTCAGAAATGTTGTCACCTCCATACAAATCTCAATAGAACAACAGTAATCATAGAATGAACACAAAGACATATGCAGACATCACAAAACACACAAATCTTGATGCATGGATCTGAACACACAAATCACAGATTTCAGTCATGGAAGCATAAATATGATTACACAACACGCTGTTAGAAACACACACACACACACACACACACACACACACACACACACACACACACACACACACACACACACACACACA
>JAUESF010018473.1:0-11180 GCA_032274765.1 Malacoctenus tetranemus | reverse complement strand
GCAACTGCACATTCGATTCTGATTGTAAGATTATCCTTTAATTGATGTAGTAAAATACTCTTTTTATTTGAAATTGATTAATGACTCCGTTTTAATCCAATAAAAGAACATGCAGGAATTCTGGGTAAAAAGTTTAAAGAAGGACAGAATTCCAACAGAAGGTAAGATTATGTTTGCAGGTAATGGTTTGCGTGAGCCAATCTACAACAGGAAGACAGAGGTGGAAGACGGGTACAACAGCATCCAAGCTGTTCTGAAGCTCGCTTGATCTTTGTTCAAGATGTGGACACACGTCATTTAACATGTTTTTACTTTGCCTGTCGCCTCACACTAACGGTTTTTCATCCTCCAGACCTGACAAAAGATACTGACTGCAGGAACATGCAAACTAGCCCTCCCCAATGGCATACATTGCGTACACATCGCAGTCTTCCGTGGTCGAGCTGTTTCACCAGCGGAAGCCAATCGAAGCAAAGCGCCTGGCTCAACACGACTCCCAGGTTGGAATCAAACATAATCCCCTCTCCTGCGGTTCGGCTGAGCTCTCGGCATGCTGGGAAGACAAATATAAGACGAGGTTAATGGAGAGATCAGGTGAGCGTCATCGCCCAGATGGCACACGCTTGGCTCACTCTGCCTCGCGACCCATCCAGATGTCGCTCCACAGGGGGACCCTTATGTGTCAGGGTGCCACCTGCCCAACGACCCTGCCACTGCTATTGCACACCTGGCTGGGGCTGCGACCGGACTCAGCATCCTTCCTCTGAAGTCAGTTCTGACCGATGAAAAAGGGGAAAAAAACAATTCCAATGGAGGACCATTGAAAACAGCAAACAGGAAAGCAACAAAGGCTTCTGCCTCTCTGTCAGCGGCCTCATTCACCACTACCTGAAGCAGGGTATTGGAAAGAAACAGACAGCACTTTGTCAGAGAAATGAGTGACAAAAAGAGAAACAGAGCAGAAACATTCTCACAAGCTTGTGATGTTTTGATTTGATTCATCGAAGGCTGTGAACACCAGCAATCAAGACACCACCTTGATGACTGTTGGTGAAGGTGGTCATTCACTACTGAATAGTTTAGGGGTAAACAACATAGGTTTTACAAGTTTTCTGGGATAGTTGGTAACAGCTTTTGAAAGCCATCACTTGTTTCAGTGACTGTTGCTCTTAGCTGAGCGTTGCATTATCAGACTGAGAGAGTGACGGGATGTCTCAACCACCTATCGCAGAGTTCCCGTGTCCCTTTGAATCTTGTGGAGAACAAATTCAGTTTGTGCAGGATGAAGACCCGCAAATCAGGTGTGTGTTTTCGCCGACTCACACAGAGTCACACATTGAGTCTGTATCGGTGAAAGGTTTTGGCGATTCTCCAGACCTTTCAGGGTCACCCTTGTTACGTGCGTGTTTTTATGCCTGAATAAGAGCTCCCCTGCAGCCACAGATTGTTTCCGCCACCACAGCAGCTGACGCTGCGTTGCATCCACCTTTATACCATCCTGGCTGGTTGTATGTGGATCATTACCGAGGCTGCCGAGGGGCCAGTGAGCTCGGAATGAATGAGAAATAAACCAACGCTACAGTGGCGGCACGACCAAGCTGTGCCCAGCCGAGTCTTCAGTCCTCATTGGCCGAGCCACGGCTTTGCTGCGGGGAGGTCCGTTGACGTCACAGCCAAATGTAGCGCAGCGCTTCGCGCTGTTCTGCCCCGAGAGAGGAGAGACCCCCAACTCACACCATGCACCAGGCCGCAGTTCCACCCTGGACAATGGAGAAACTGTGAAGCGTTTTTGTCAGACACACTTTCCTTTGGATTTTGGAGGAAGCCGGACAACCAGTCTACGCTCCTCATCTGGCAGACATGGGGAAAAGACTTTCTCCCAGAGAAGCCACAGAGACGCCGCTTCTCCTATGGGACGACTCCGCTGGCCCCTCGCTGCCAGCCAAAATTCACCCTCCTGCATGACGCTGCAACCGCCTCTCACGTTCCCCACCAAAGGGGAACGTGAGAGGAAGCACGCATGTCGTGACGTCAAGTAAGAGCTTTTGTCTCTGTAGAGCAGGTGGGTTTGATGGCAACGAGGAAAACTCCGAGAGGCACTGGGGAAAAAAACTCAAAGGTTATCGACTGGGAGGATAAGGGACATAATCAGTCACCAGAAGGTTGCAGTCTGGAGGTACCGCATGGGTTGACACTCGGGCGATGAGTGAATCTCAGCCAGCTCCTTAAATGCTCCAGCCTGTGATGACTCTCAATCAGGAACAGGTGTGCTGCAGTGCTCCACCCAGCCGTGCTCTCCAGATAGCTGCAGCCTCTCCAGAGCGCACACACCCACCCACACACACACACACACACATATATTTGTACAAATTGTGCCACATCGTAAAAAATACGAGAAGACCCCACAAACATAGAGAGCCATTTTATAGCCCTATTTGAACCCAACCCAACACTTAAAAAAAAAAAAAAAAAAAAAAAAAAAAGAACAGATATCAAGAAACTAGGCTTGGATATGACAGACAATACATTTCGTGTGCAACAACAATGGAACCTGGAGATGAATGTTGTGATAGATAACGACTCCTGGGAAGGTATTTGTACCACATGTCATAAAAGGGATCGGAAGTCAACAGTGGAGGGAGTTCGACTGAAAGGTCAGGATGCGTTTTTTCACAACGCCTCTTATAACTTTTCTATCGAAAATCATTCCAAGCAACAAGTGCTGAAGGAGCTGTGGTATGGTGGGTGACCATACGCATGTATTCTGAGACTGTCTAAAGATTGACTTTTTTTTGGGAGATAAATTAAGGAGGAAGTGGAAAAAAATTACAGGAGCAGAACTTTTTTTGGACCCACAGCTGTTTTTGCTAGACATGTTCCCTAACAACATGCACACTAAAGATCAGCGCTATATATTGCACATCTTGTTGATGATTGCTAGAAAACTGGATGAAACCAGACCCTCCGACCTTTGACATGTGGTTACGGAAGCTGAAAGTCCACGTGATGGAATATACAACGGCCATGCTGCAATTTAAGATGCATATCTTAACGAGGCAGTGGACAAGAGTTCCTGAACACCTGCCAAAAGACACCTGGACCCTCACCACCTGAACTTTTAAGATTGTACAACTGTGTTTAATCTCCCTTTTAAAAATGCATTTCTGTTTTGATTAATCTGGAATCATCCGTATGATTTATGTCCCCTTTTCACCTGAAAATATTGAGTAAGATAAATGGAGCCTAATGTGTATTGTGTTGTCAATTGCCAGTTTGTTTCTGAATGGAGGCAAAAAAAAGTTTTTAAAAAATTCCATTGGCTCCAGTGTTCTGAGGTGAGAGATCAACCGAGTGACAGCGTTTGTTTAGCTTATTTATTGTTGCCCAAGTGGAAAACAGGCAAACACTTGCATTTGGCTTCACATCGCAAAAGTCCCCGGATCATCCCTCGCATTGTGTACAGAGGTGCGTCTAATCCAGTCCGTGTAGTGTCACTGTAAAAGCCACCTGTCCTCCACGATGAACTGTACATTTCTCATCATCTCTCCCCGGGGACACTATCAATGTCTGTATTCCAGATAATGAAAGTGAATGCAAGGAGACTAACTCGTAGCGAACACACACACACACACACACACACACACACACACACACACACACACACACACACACACACACACACGCATTCTCACAAAATCAAATCATACTCGGTGGGGGCCTGGCCCATGCTGAACAGTCGCTCTGCACTCAGGAGACTCGCTGCAATTTGATGTGGAAGCACTTTGAATTCATTGCTTATTTATTGTTCTTCCTTTTTCCTCCATCATCATTATCCTCCACAATATTTTTTCTCCCTTCTTTTGTCTGTTTATTCCTCAGATTTGCCGGTTTTAGGTATTACAAATCACTGCGCCGTGGATATTGTGTTCTCCTGTGCCTAATTACTCCTTTGCTCTAGCCAACAGCCTCGAGTCCCTGCACCTGGTCATATTGTTGTTGTTTTAAATACGGGGACCAACGATAATTTTTGGGAGATCTTTTGTCTCTGATGACGATCTGAGTAAATCGCTCAACTGGCATCATGGAAAAATAAAAAGTCAGCAGCACCTTACTAACATAAAAAATGGTGTTCAGAAGCATAGTTGTCAAAGGAAAAAAACAATGAAAGACACTCAACATTTTTGAACAATGCCCAGTTCTTTTATTATGAAGGCAATTGCCTTGATAGGTTACAGGCCAAAACAACGCACCATTGCGCAATCAGAGGCATATATACGAACAACAATCACAGCAGCTCAGAGATGAGCGTCTTGCCAAAGGACACTCAGGCATGTGGAAAGGCTGAGATGGACATTGGATTAATATTTTCTCTACCAACTGACCTTGTATAAGTGGGTGTATCCACCAGCGCTTGGTTTCACTGTGATGTTTTGGGGAATCAAAAAGAAGACAGGAAGACAATCAATGGATGGTCTGTTAAAATTCTACTTTTTTGCACAATGTTTGTCTTTTCTTTCAGCTGGTCTTAATCAAATGAACGTCTTCTCATGAGAACCATTCCATGCAAAGATACCATCGACAGCGCAGTGCAGTGTGATGTGTCCAAAGAAGTTGTTTTCAACTTGTTCAAATCATGAAAGACCATCCACCCACTCTCCTGTGCACCTCGCAGCATGTCAGCAAACAAAGCATTCCTCCATCATGGGTAATTTCACATTTTAAGGTTAAGAGACCCCAGCGGATTTGCATGGCACCGAAAACGCGCTCACCAAATTAATGGCAACCGAAACACCTGCCACAATTTAGCATGCTCTGGCTGCAGCCTGTGTGGGAGTAGCACCCAGCAGCTGCCACTTTCCAATTACCATGGTTAAACACGCTGATCAATGTGCATTTGAAAAGATCAACATTCAGGCATGATGGGATGAAAAGCGCCAGCTTACAAACCATTGACATTCTCTCCTTTTAGAGGTTTTCCTCTTGGATTAGTGTGTGTGTGCGTGTGCATGTGTGCATGTGTGTGAAATATCAATAGCTGTTGTTTGGACCTGAATCCTCTCACAGATTAACAACGTGGGGTATTTGTCTTTGTCTTTACAGAGACAAGAAGCAGACACTTCATTTAAGACATCACATTTTTGATTTCTCTCCAACTGAATTTGTGTGTGCAACACAGCAATTTTCCATTTCCAGAAACAGACTGAGCCTTACTCCAGCGCCTCACCGGCATACAGTATATCTATATGAAAGGCAATCAAGGAGGATACACTACAAATAGTTGCAGTTTTGCTGCATCTAATTGGGATCCCAAATAAAATGATAACTATTAACTCCCTGGCCAATCACTGGCTTGAGGTAATAACTCTTTGTCAGCATGACTTGCTCCGCTTTGGACCATGGCCGAGCAGGTCCTGAAAAATAGATTAAGTGGCACATGCGACTGCATGGAAACACTCTGAAACAAGGCAGAGTCTGGCTGACAAAGGCTGAGTTGGGACCAATGGAAAAGTGATTTTAGTGTTGTTTGGCATTGGATCACAGTTTTTAGGGTAAAACAGGGGCAAACTGGGGTGAAGAATTTTCACACGGCTGACAGGTTTTAAAAGGTAATATCCGGTTCTTCAATGATGTTCTGAGGTGAAACTAAGTACAAGGTCAGTTTAGTGCAGGCCTAAACAAGTGGTCCTTTTTTGTTGACTTCAGAGGGAGTTTCCAGAAAAGTGAATGAAAGCAAATGCAGCATTCTTTAAATATTTGAATAAAGGTTTAGGGTGTCTCACTACACCTGAGTTGAATTGTTGGACACAAATAAACACCACTGACCAATGTTATGTTGATTTGAAGAATGCATGATGAATAACTTAAAAGACAACTTTGGCCTTAACAAAATCCAAACTAGCTACCTTTACATTCTAACCTCACAATTACCATTCCGAGTATTTAAATCGTCTAACATTAAAGATATCAATTGATATCTTTTCTTTCTTCACCATTTTCATGTTTAATAAATGTTTAACTGGACACAGGATCATCAGATCAGATCAGAAATACTTGTCTGACATTATAATCATCACAACCTGTCAGCCAGCTAGATACTAGGTACACTGGCCAATTTCAAAAGCATTTCGTACAAGTTTCAAAGGCAATTTTATTCAGGGCATGAGGATCACGGACATGCACTGGCTCATTCTTGTTTGTCAATTGAAGCTTTTCTTCAAAGAGCCACCGTGACAACTGATTTACGGGGACATTCTTTTGAAAGTGAAGCACTGGTAACTTGCCGACCTGGTCATTAAACACAACTAGCTCCCTCCTTAAGTTGACTGCTGGGCTCTGATGGCGAGTCATTTGGGACAATCTGTGAGTAAATGCATGTTACCATCCGAGACAGCTAATATCAGAAATATATGAAAATAATTTACACAGAGTATGGACACCTCTTTCAAGGTTCGATTTGCTGAAGAGCAACAGCGCTTCTCTACTTCCAAGTCCAACACATGGAAATCATCCCATTCATTTGTTGTGTTCTCTGGTTCTCCTTGTCAGAGCCCTTTTGGCGGATGGTCGAAACCACCTCAATAGTTCCCAAGATGGGGGAGCTATAACAGGGGCCTGAGGCTTTGCCGAGGTTATCATGGAAATCGACAATAAGACACTTTTAAGTTTGTAGAGAAGACAAAGACTCTTTCCAATATCCTTGTAGCTAAAAGACAGAGACCCAAATTGTCAAGGGAACCAGACTTGGCTGATTTTAAGCTCAAACAGAGTTTCCAGGCCAAATGAATCATTTGTTTTTTTCCGAAGGAAACAAAATCTGGTTCTCTTGGAGAGGCCCACACAAGCACTGGTGTGCATGTGCTCGTCAGTGATTAATGATACAGCACTCCCTAAACTTCACTTTATTCGGGTTTTTCTTCATTAATGTCATGTAAAATGTCAAACCTAAATCAGTCGTGCTTAGAGCGTGTTGTACAGCAGACAGGGAAGTCTCAGCAATTATTTGACGATATGGAATATATGAGTTCATGAATTCCATTGGAAATGTGACTACAACTGGAAAGTTTACAGGTTTTTCACATGAAAGATTGTTTCCACTCATACAGCAAAAGAGTAATGGCTTGTAAACAGCAAAGAACTCCAAAGTGTTGAGGGAGGACGCACAGAAAATCTGCAGCCTGATATTCTCCACTTCCTTTATTAAATCACTTAGGGTGCAGCTCACATTTTTCAGGGCGGCAGCCTCCTTTGTTGTGGCTTCAGGGGGACTGATGACAGAAGCAATTACATTAAACAGGACCTCAGACTTGTAGGGGGGGGGGCAGATGAGATGATCTTACATTCTTAACCTTTTTTTCCCCTGTGAAACTTTGATAGAATCTTATTTTCAAGATGCAGAACTGGACTCCAACAATAGAGTGGCGTGCCCTATCCGAATAAAAACCACCCGTGACGGTCGAGAATTCCGAGGGACGACAAACAAATCATCCCACGCAACTGAACGCGACTCGCCCAGGTACCGAGTGAGCATGGTTAACAACTCCAAAAAGTTGTTGTATACACAGTTTTCACGGTTCATTTTGTTGTGAGCGGTCCCGCAAAGATTTAGGGGGCACAGCTTCCTGGACGGTGTGCAGCCATTGTTTCATTGTTTCAGGATTTAGTGAGTGGATCCATCTTTGAACAATGAAAGGGCTCCACTGCAGTATTTTAAAGCCAACTCCATATGAATTGCCCCCCCCCCCCCGCCCTCCCCCCATTCTCTCACCCCCCACATATATCTCCAGGCACCATTAGTCCTTCTGCAGGCCTTTTAGCATCTGGACTGGATTACAACAGCTGTTCATAAATCCACATTCGAGCAAACAATCTGATGGAATGTCTTGGCAACTATTGGCTTCTTTAATTTAGCGAGTACCCTAAATGGGTGGCAATTTGGCAACGTCGCTTTATTGCGAAGAAATCGAATTGGAAGATTTTCACCTCCACACAACAACAACACACGTCGCTGTGGGAACCCCTTGTAGCATCCTGTGTGGTAAGCTAGACCGAGGAGACAAGGACTCGTGTTTTCAGGAGGGACCCGTTTCAGGGCCGCATTTGCACTAGCCCAAATAAATAGCTTCTTCTCACAGGAATTGAGTCTTGTGCTGGTGGCGGTGTGAAGGCTCACCTTGAATGTGTACTGGTGTCGGTGGGAGACTGAGTGACTTGGTTAGAGAAGGCAACTGTGGCACAGCTGCTACAGATGCTGTACTATTGAAATGCACTTCAGCAAGATACCTAATTGTAACTCGTTCCCAGTGGTGTGTGAGCACCTTGCATGGGGGATGTGGGTGAATGTCAATTTCCTTTTTTCACAGAGCATCAAATTGCACTTTGATGATGAAAGTTATTTTCATCACCAAAACTACTTGGTTTGGTTGAGCCTATTAAAAAGTACCATTTGTGGGCCAACTCGTAGTGATTCACGTGATGTGGTAAAGCAACTTGGTTGGGTTTCAGCCATAAAACAGCCTGTCTTTTAGAAGATAAGTGGGAAAAACCATCATTTTTATACATCGTCATCATCAGCACCGTATTTTTCCTTCGAGTAAGTTTCCTGCTATTCATCATTGAAAGCAGGTTGCTGCAACTCAAGGCCAATGTAAGTGGCCTTACTTTTCCGACTCCATGCAGCAGGAGAAGTTTACAGTCTGACTGTTCTCTGTGTGCCTCATCACTCCAGCGTCTCCGGGGGAAAAAAAAAATTAAAATTGAAAAGTGTCAACTCAGCACCTGGGCTCTGCTCTCACAGCGTGAAGTCAGGGAGACAACTTCAGACTCTTCGCGCGTCTTCAACACCTCCCCTCCATCACTGACACACACTTCACCATGTTGTCTGAAGTTCCCAGGTCTCTCTTTGCATCACCCTCTGCATCCTCTAACTCCTTGCTCCCCCCCCTCCCCCACCTGCTTTGACAAGCCTTCGCCATCATACAAGGTAACTTTCCCTCCACTGCTCCTCTCCTCTCTACTCCAGCAGCTGTGCTTAAAGAGTCTCTCAGCCGTGTCTCTCCAGCAGAACTGAAAGCCTCATTACCTGGATTGTATGGCCTAACATTAGCATTCCTCTCACCACCCCCTCCCCCCTACTCTCCTGTCTCTCCTTCTTCCCTAACTCCACTCTCCTTCGTCCGTGTTTTCAGTTCAGCAGCTGTAACTTGTCTGTGCCAGGCCCGGCCATCGGTCTTCAATGTCTCCCCCCGCACCCCCACCCCCTCTCAACTGTCTCACACAGAGCCTTCCCCTTCCATCTGTCCTCGCCTGGCCCCTACCAGCTTCGTTTCACACCTTCCCCCCTCTTGATTTCACCTCCTGTCTTCCTCCAATTGTTTCATCCTTCCTTTCCAGACCCTCTACTTCCATCACCTTTTTGCAGTCTCCCTCTTTTTCTCCTCCCACCTTACCTTGGCAGCGTTCCGTGTTATCGCTGCCCACAGAGGGCCTGCCTACTAAGAAGAGGAGAAGAGAGAGGGGTGGGGAGGGTGGGGGGGGGGTCTACCTATTGGCTTGATTTCAGCCCTGGCAGCCTAAACCTAATTGGTTTATACAGCAGCCTGGTTCACTCTGCATTCAACTGCTGAGTGTGGATGTGTAGGCGTGTGTGGGTGTGTGTGCACAGTCAGAGACGTAAAAGTGTGTGTTGGATTAGCCCAGCCATTAAAAAGCGTACACAAGGGAGTTGCATTTAAGGAATCGTGTCCCTGAATCGCTACAGAAAGATTCACACTTGCGCCGTGTTTGTAGATCTTATTTTCCACTGGCGATTCTCCCACATGCAGACTTTGTGTCAAGAAAAAAAAAAAAAAACAGCCAGAGGATGTAAAAGAAAAGCTTGCACGCAGAATAATCTGCATTATTGGAGTTAATTGGAGGAGAAGCAAAAAGGTTGCAGGCAGCTAAATGCAATTTACAGGTTCAGATGGGCGAATGGAGGGAAAGAAAGATGAAGCCAAGAAAAAGAAGTAGCTGGTAACTTAAACAAGATTGTACAAGAATGTGGCTGTGCACAAACTTCATTTAGTTGACTGCCTTTGCAGAACTGCTCTATTCTCCTCTAAAGTCCATTGACAGGCTGCGTTGCAGAAGAACACGAGGAAGCGGGGGGGGGGGTAAAAAAAGCGCAATTGCCACACTTCCTCATCAGCTGAGACAGCCGCTTGGCACTCCAGAGGCTGAGAGTCTTGGGACTTGATGTCACCCCTCACTCCAAGTTGCGTTTTGAGCAGCCCAGGCCGCAGCTGCTCCGCTCGTCGTCGACTCCCGATTGCTGCAGCGAGAAAGGAAGCGACAAACGGTGCGACGAGACAGCTTGTTAGGAAACAGTGAAAACCCAGGCGGACCACAGCCGAGAAACAGATCGAAAAGAGATGTGGTGAGCAGGACACAATGCCAACAGATGCTCAGCAGGAAAAGGCAGTCTAAGCAGGGAGGGTCACCTGCTTCTCGACTTTCTCCATGGTCTTTGGGATCAAAACTCTGCAGTAACGTAGCACAAATTAAAAGTAATTTAAAGTCCCTCAAAATCATTTCAGGAACGCAAATTATCCCGACGGAAGAGATTTTGTTGCTAATCTTCCACTGAAAATGGAAACACTTTTTTTTTCCCCAGGTCTAAAGTGACATACTTTTTTCAGGGCCACAGAAACTCCACATATAAAATGTTGACAGCTGTCACTTACTATCTGCTGTCAACGAAGCGAGAAAGCTGCAGGTTAACAGAGGACCACCGAGCACTTCTGGGAAGGTTAGGGTTGAGGTTTCACTCATTCTTACCCATTCCTGTCAGAAAAAAAGTGAACGCTTGTACCTCAACAGAAGAAGGTGCCTTTAAGCAAGCCTCCCCCCTCTCCCCCAGGCTCTCAGTCTCCCCATCAAGGGATAAAGGCTGATCTCAACATGTGCTATAAGGTTGTGATGAACACAGAGGGGAAACTGTGAGGGACGCCAAAGTAAATGTGCATGATTGCATCATGCAAACCATGACTGAGCGTTAGCAAACCTGTTTTAATAAAGCCTCCAAAAATGAGGCCGCCAAAATAGCATCCTGTTCATCTAAAATGCAGTGCGGGGGGGGGGGGGGGGGGGGGGGGGGGGGGGGGGGGGGGGGGGGGGGGGGGGGGGGGGGGGGGGGGGGGGGG
>JAUESF010018362.1:0-11186 GCA_032274765.1 Malacoctenus tetranemus | reverse complement strand
AAACATGTCAGTTTATTTGAATGAATAATACAAACACAGTTCAAGGCAAATGTGTTTGACTTTTGTCGAGTGAATTCCCGCTACAATCAATGACAGAATCATGCATTTCACATGCGCCACAATAAAATGGAGCAAAAAAAAAAAAAAGTTTTTGAAGTTGACTGATTGTGAAATTTTAAACACAAATAATGTTCCAATTGTTATTCACTGGAAGCACTTCCAAACACCGAGAAAAGGCCTCAAATGTAAAAAGTACACTTTGAATTGCTGTTTTGTCTCTTTGTGCTTTGATAGGAGGATTCTCGACGTTCACTTCTTGTGCATCGCCGTTCAGCCGTCTCGCTCCGACCAAACATTTCGTTGCCGACAGCCAAAATGTAATCTTCTAAACTTCGGTTTGCAGAAATGAAATTATAATAGGTGCAGCAACATGTCAAAGCACGGTGCAACAGCAAATCTCCAGTCGCAACACTTAAGAGGTGCATAGGTTGCAGAAGGGTACCATGTAACTGATCTGTGTGAAGAATTAGTTTGGTAATGTAACAAGACACAACACAGACATCCTTTTCTCATCACGCGTAATTGATTCAGGCATATACCCTGTAATACGCTTATAAGATTAAGACTCACAGAATGAATGTGTCATCCGCAATTCACAAAGGGAGGGACATTTCCTTTATTAAGCGTGACTACATTTCAAAACTTCTGCGAAGCATTTTTCATGGTCAGAATTTCTCTCCCTTTTTTTTTTTTTTTTTTAAAATGAAAGTAGGTCCATTACATCTGCAGCTGTGGGGACACGAACGCAGAGAGCATGTAGTATTCCCAAAGCACGAGACAGAGAACGATAACCATCAGTACTCCATAGATGACACACTGGTATCAGTACTGTAGATACAAGCACCTCCTTCCTGCTCCCGAGTGTCATTGCATACACACCTCTGTTAGAGCACCGAGCGATCAATAGAGTCACACAGATAAGAGGTCTCCTCATCTGATAAGGCTCTGAAAAGAAAAAAAAAAATTGGAAGGATTTTACCTACAGGCTAATCACTGATTACAGCCACTCTCCGAGGTTCTAGGTACACTGAGGACGCCGTCGTGAAGCTTCGCTTTGGCTTGCTTCTTGTTTTTTCCAGACTGTGTTAAAAAATTATCCGGCTCCACGACGCCACAGTACAGATGATTAGGTGTTGGATGGATCTCAGCAAGTGTCAAAAACTGTCAGCAACAATATTGCATCAGGCATTTAATGAAGCAACTCCAACGTGCGTCAGTTTTTAGACCCACACAGCAACAACTATCTCTGGTGTAGTGTCAGTATATTTACACCGAGGACTACATACAAAATTTATTCCATGCATCTCATGGATTATTAAACTACTCAATTCCAACTGCTTTAAATTAGGAAATATCCGTTGTAGTTGAATGTAGCAGGGAATTCGCCCATCCACCCATTTTCTGCGGTGGTGATATCTGAGCTAAAGCTGCAGGGTCGAACAGGATCTCGCTGGACGACACCGAAAGCTGCAACCAGAAACTGTTGTCGGTCTATTTGAGCAAGGACCAAAGTTACCTGAGTTGTTATTGTCAGACCCACTTAAAAAAGAAAAGAAAAAAAATCACTCTAATCATGAATTGACAAACGCAGAGAGTCACGCAGTCAGAAGAGCTGATGAAGAAAAAAGGAAACCCAACCAGGCCTGTCAATAGTTTCATTTCGACCCGACTCCATTGCAAGCATTTTCCCCACTGACAATGATTATGAAAGACCCCTTTAGTTTTAAGTTATTTTCATTCACTTCTCCATTGTTCCTGACAAATATATATAATTTCAACAGCTGCCCAATTGCAAAACACATAAATCAATAAACACCCGAGACAAGAGATGCCAAGGTAACTAACATGCGGCTTTCATTCATTTCTACAAAATCAATAGTCTCGATTAAAGAGATGCTGAGAAATTACTTCATTACTACAAATTCCGGTGATCAATGCATAATGAATATGTTCTCGCGGCGATAAAAAGCAGTCCGAACCATAAAAGGGGGGTGGGGGTGTGTGTGTGGGGGGCAACTAATCATCAAGACTTCAGGTCAAGAAGATACAGAGGAGGAGGAAAATGAACCCAGACAACAAACCTCTGTTTAGAGAGGATCTTTCATGTCATTATTTGTGTCCAATTATTTGTGATTGTCAGAGAGTAGGACAGAATGATTAGGCCAGGAGAGCGTGTGTGTGTGTGAGAGTGTGTGTCTGTGTGTGTACTTCTTTTGGAAATTTAAAGGGGTTTAAAGTGGATTTATGACTGGAGGTCACCAAACTGTGTCTCCATTCAGATAAGAAATTCACGTCAGTTCTAATAACGCCAGGAAGCAAATCTCATTATTTTGCACCTTGTCACCGAACCTCAGCTTCCATACGGTCCGGTTAAAAACGAGGCACGGCGACTGCCTGTGTTTACCATGTAAAGTCAAGTTAATACACTTGGAATAGATGAAGGTCCCTGGTCAAGGGCTTTCCATCGTTCCACCTACGCAAGTCTAAATGTCCTGTTAATACCATCTGTCATGTATGCATACACTTTGAATGTGATATTTTCTCTCCGCACTATGGCAATGACATTTGCCTTGCTGAGTGAGGGCAGAGTTTCAGAACGACGTGGATAACTGATTATTAAAAACGCAATGGTAGTAAAAAAACAAAAAAAAATCTATTGAGTGGTCAGGATTGTTTTCCCTTCCAAACAGTGTGTTGCCTTCGAAAGTGTTTTCCCTGCATCACTTCTCAAAAGCACATTTCTAAGTGGCCACGCCTGCTGTTGTTCAACAGTCTTAGTGTGAGCAGACGCTAAAGGAGGAACGTGCATGTTGTTTTGCCAATACTCTACACCCCCTGAACTAAACATGCTCCGTAAAGCAAACCAGACACTGAGAGATTCATCTCTTCATCCTCAGCCTTTTGCCAAATGACAGTAACGAAATGTTCGTTTTTATTTATTTCTTTTTTTTTCCCTCCCTTTCTCAGCCTGGAGGTGCCAACTTGTCGGGTGTGACCATCTGTGTGTATCTTCTCCGAGGGTCACCACAGCGAGCAGCGAGATGTGTAACAGAGACATTTCAGTGGCAGACGTAATGTGGTGTTGCCACACTCCTACGATGTTAAGGAGCTTTGCTGCTCGCAGATGAGACGGGATGGGGAGGACGGTTTATTTAGGATTTTGGCATTTAGAGTGCACACTCCCGCATGCAATCATTTTGATGTTGTCTAGACACTGATAACAACCTCTAAAAACCATGAAAACAGGTGTAGCTTGCTGCCCAGAATTGCAGCGATGTGAAAGGTTATTGCCATGCACTGATTAACACATTTTTTTAATGTTTGTATACCGCTACAGCAGTGGGCTACTTTTTCTGTTTTTATAGTCGAGCCTGGCATCCATTTCTATAGGTCATAAACAATGTGACATTTCACTATTAGACAGGAAAAACTAAGCTTGAGACTGGATAAAAACATGATGTCTGAACAAATGCAGTGTTGAGATGTAAATAAATGCTTTTTAAGAGACTTTGTCCTGCAACTAAGTGCTATTATTAATTGTCCCTCAAAAGGTTTAAAAGCCAGGGGTTGGATGGATATTTCCCTAAATTGAATCTTCATCATTCCTCAGTCAGGATATGTTGCATCCTTCCAGGTGACTAACTTGGTTGATTCCAATACAGCTCAATACTAGTTGTTGATTCCACCTTCCTGTCAGCACACTGTGGACAAAACTTCAAAAAGATAATTGATAAGCTGTATTATTCTAGTTCTGACCTTGAGAAAGAGTCCCCCTGTGGGGGCAGAGAGACGTTTTTGGACCAAAAGGTTGCGGACCTCTGCTTTTCCTAATTGAATGACTCAGACAAGAGTTCATTACGATGCAATTCCTTCTTCTCTCCTCATGCATAGACTTAACTGCAGAAGTCAACTGGAGCAAAACACAGGCTGCCAAGTGTATCCTGCCTATTTCTTTTTTATATTATTGCTCATTTCTGCTGTCTGCAGTATTTGTGCCAGTAACAAATTACAGTTTTATGCTGGTTATCCGTGTGGGCCTGAAGTCTAAATAAACAAAGCGCGTATTATTTCTTGAGAAAAAGGGTCTCCCCCTGAGCGTAACAAGGCTTCTAACATGGATCTGTATCAGATTTGTGGTAAAGAAACAGACTGAACTTCAGTTCAATCAGGAGAATTGTAAATTAGCAACAGAATGTGTATTAGCTGGTGCTCACCGACACCTTGGGAATGGCAGCGAATTCACGGGGTGGGTGTGGACAACTGAAAGGAAACAACCGCTGTGAAGTGAATTAGTTTTCCTGACAGAGCCGAAACCGCGGCTTCATTTAGGGTGACATACATGGCAACGCAGATGCTTCTTCCGGCTTTCTGACGCAACTTGGAATTTCTTTTGTTCTTGTCACTTTTAGTAAGCTTAGTTTATTTTTTGCTCTAACGAGGGAACTGCAAATTGGAGTTATCACGTTTTGCAATTTATAAAAAGTCTGTCCTATTCACTCATCCATACACACACCTTCACATATGTCGGTGGGTGCTCACATGCCACTGGGAGCAATTAAGAGCTTCTTTTTCTTGCTCAAGGACACCATGACACACGGACAAGGCGGGAGACTGAACTGTCAACCTTGGCATTGGGAAAACAACAAAATCCCCTTTGCACCAACTGAGACGAAGTTGCTCTCATTTCATTAATCAATTTTCCCGCAGTTCCATCAACATTTCCCTCGTATTTGTAGTCTTGTGCCTTGTGTTTTATGACCGTGTTGCCAGACATGTTTTCCCTTTGCTCCCATTTTGCACCATCTTGATCACTTCAGTTTTGTTTAGTTTCTTGAGCCATCAGCCTGTTTGCAGTGCAAGTTTCAAAGAAAGTTGCTGTTGGAAGCTTCTGCTCCCAGTTTCCTTTAGGGGTTTTCACATTTTGTTTGCCAGCTGGGTTTCTGTTGTGTTTGCATTCAGTTTACAGAAATGTTATTAGTTTTTTTGAGTGTTTGTTTTTTAGTTACTCCTTCTGGAAGTAGATCTATTCCTGAAAAATATATCAAGCGAGTCATCGCCTGTTTTTGTTCCCCTCCCTCTTCTAAAGTAACTACTTGTGTTATGACCCAAGGTCTCATGTTCAGTGCATCTATGGTTTGATCCCGATTTGTGTATTTCTGTTTTTCTCTCTCTCCCCCTACTTGTGCTTGAGGATGCTGTGGTGACCCGAGTTTGATGGTGCGATAGGCTGCAGGTAAGCTTCTTTGATTCGGAGCGGTTCAGGAAGCTGATTGGTTCAAGACCCTCAAGCACTTGAAATAAAAAGCCGGCTTTCCTCGCCTGCAGTGTGCTTTTCCCACCCCATCTCCGACTGCCAGTCCTGCTCTTCCTTTACGGCTAATGATGTATGATGATCATGCGAGTGATGCCCGGATTTTGACACGGGTCTGGGCAGCTTTTTATGGTCAAAACATTTTTCCTTGGTTTTTTTTAAGCTAAACTTTTTGGTAATTTGTCCTTTATTTTCGGTTTGGATTGGTATTCTGAGGCGGCATCCCTGTTGTTTTTGTTTCTTTTGTTTTCAATCCACTATGACAATAAAAGATTCTATTTGGTGATAAAACTTTCCCATCAAGAGTTTCAATTCAGTGTTTGCTGGTGGTTCTTGGGGGTGGGAGTTAAAGGATGTACAGATGGGGTCTTCACTTTTACAGCCTACACAGGGGTTTCCTTGAAGTCTGGTTCCAAATGAAATACATTCAATCTTCTGCCAACACAAGTAATGTTAAATAGTAAGAAACGGTAAAGAAAAATGAAGATAGACATGAAAGGATAAGAATTGAAAATGAAATAGTAAATCTCGGAGGACCAGGCTAGAAGGGTCTACATTTTCAGGCATAATAAAAAAAAGAGAGAGAACAGATATCAGGTTCAAGGTAATACAAGACAGCGATGGTGCAACCTTTCAAAGCAATCCAGCAACAAGGTAGTACTCAGCCTGATATACAAGTAGGAAATAATTGTGGAAGCAGATGCTGGTAAAAGGCGAGAAAGGCGGAGATGACGGTGATAAACTAATGTGACACATGGTGGGAGAAAGTAGCCGGGTCTAAAAACCTATGAAAGGGCTCACTGCTTTTATTTTGAAGACTCTTGTGTGTTGCAGAGGGACCATTTCCATGAAAGTTTGATTTGCTGAAACATTACAGCGGGGACAAAACATCGAAGAGGGGATGCAGAGACATGCTTGCAATTTAGTTGGGATCTAGAAAAACAAACAAGAAAGCTAAAAACGAACAACTGATTCAAGAAAGAAAGAGCATAATATGCTCCTCAAGCTTTGATCATCAGTTCCTACCCAAATCATTAGATACAGCTTCTCATTGACAAACACGTTGGAAAGAGTCCCAGTGAAATATGCCAATAAAACAGGACACTGCAGCGCACACACACCAACAGTGGGTTTCAGAGATGTGAGCCTAAGTAATTGAAGATGGCGAGTGGAGACACTGTGCTGGCTGACGAGCGCAAAGTACATTTGGTGGCTGGTGGAGACAGGCGTGAGTCGGAGCTAAGGCAAGGCTGAGAGCGAGGCTGGTGAGGGGAGGCTGGGAGCAGGCACAGCGGAGCTGGGCACATGCAGGCGGGGAGGTTGTAAGCACAGTACGCAGGCAGGCAGATGAGCAAACATGCAAAGATCCCGAGGCGCAAGCAGACAAAAGGTTACATCAAAAGGAGAGTGCAAAAAAAGCAATTTCTGAATAGTAGTAGAAGTAGAATATATAATTTATTGTTGCCAGGAAGTGGAATCACACCGACTAAACCAACACGAGACTAATTATTCCTCCTCCTTCCTAGAAAGCAACACTATGAATGTATTTTATGTCAAACATCTGAGTTGAGGTCTGAAAGCAATTAATCCGCAATAATGGTGAATAAAAAGAAACACTTAGGACTAAATGTGCACGGCGAGTTTTTGAAAATATCACCATTTTCTGCTCTCGACATCTGTAGATTACAGAGGCAGCTCCCTGCTTCTTTGTACCCTTCTGATATTTCCTTCAGGATTAATAAACATACAAAGAATTGAAAGAAAATCGAACACAAGTGCAGTGGAAGAGAAAGGCAGGGTTAAGGAGTTGAGAGTCAGTCATGATGAGGAGAAGCATCAAGTCTACTGCATAAACGGTGAAAGCCAGAGAAACTGGATCCTGGACTTGCGATGCAGCAACAGTTCAATATTGTTGATCTTCAACTGGAATGAAAAGAAAGTTTACCAGTTCACAAGTTGTTTTGGGGGGGTCGTATAACACAGTTTGTATGTCTGCCAGAAAAAACAGCAAAACCTTAGTTTATTTTCTTTTTTTTTCCCCACAGGCCCTGAAGAAAGGTTTTTTTCCTTTTCCTAACCATGGGAGCACAAAGAGCTGCTTATGGCAGTCATGACACACAACATCTAAAAACATCGTTATTAAGATGTAATGAAAAAGAAGGGGTCAAAGGATAAAAAGGTAAAAGATGCCGAATAAAATCCCACGAATGTTCAAAAAGGCAAGCAATGGAAATATGTTGCCAACGTCTCCTTCTCAGGTTGTCACATTTCACCTGGCAAGGAAATATTTGTACAACAAACCAGGAAAAAGGAAGCATTAGATTTTGTGCAGCACTCTCATATACTCATGTTTTAGTCATTTTTGAAAGTCGAAAAGATGTTGGGATAACAGACAGTGTCTGAGGCTGTTGGAATTTAACTGCATAACACCTGCCTGGGGGAAGGGGCTTTTACTATGAGTGGAGAATGTGGGTTTGATCAGACTTTTTTTTTTTTGTTGCATTAACCAGCCAACTGCTCGTACATGGATTGGAAGCGACTGGTGGGTGTTCTTGTGTCCCCGCGACCTCCATATTATGATATGGACCAGCTGTGATTTAAGCTGCACAGAACCAAGCCAGCAGCCCTTATCTGATCACTCTCCGGGCACGGAAAAAAGAGGGGGGGGGAGAGAAAAAAATACACATAAATCACAGCTGTGAAGGAAATGCAGTCTGTTGCAGGTGTGACTGCAGGCTGTCCACATGTGGTCTATCTTAAAAAACGCTGCACAAACACGCCCTTCAGACTTTACATGTGGAGAATTGTGTGGTTGGATGTGTCATTAACGATTAAACTGTCATCAACTTCTGCCTGCAGATGAGAAAGTGTGTATTCGTCTAACAGTAACACGAATAGCTTGAGAAAGAAGGACTCATTTACATTCCACTCCTGAATTGTTAACAGCACGCTCCCTTCATTATTGCTTATTAAAATTAAAGTCAGCTTTCAAGAGAGGCATTCTTTTGTTGTGTATTTTCTAAGAACCCAATAATGTTTATATGAGAGAAGTGTGAGTAGAAATGTAATTTTTTTTTAAAAAAAGAACCAAAGAGAACTCAACCTATGTTCCAGTTAAAACTGGCCAAAAGCCACCCATCATTACTGAATTGAGGCTGAAAAATGTGTCAAAATTATGTGTGTGTCAATCAAAACAAGCGAATCAATTCATTCTGATGTGTCGTCATTACGAAGTGACAGAGGTAACTCCTGCTCCTTCCCGCACTCCTTTTTTCTCCCTTAACCAAGGGGTAAAAATGACAGTGAAGGATCAGTTTTATCTTGGTGACAAACTGATCAAGCCCAGCCTTCCCTGCCCCTGCGTGGTCACCACAGTTAATCCGCACTGGCACTGCTTGAGATTGTGTTGTTCAAAGCGCCCTGCTTTGTCAGGTGAGGGATGGCGATGGCACAGAATGTGCTTCCAGGGGTACTTCCTGATGACAAAGACGACTTTGTGCGGCTCAAAACGAAACGAAATGACACCCGAAATTGTTCTTCTCCAGAGCGGTGCCACGCTCTCACTTTTGTGCCTCTCTCATCACTGTTGTCCAAAATTATGCTGCTGTCACAGAGAGGAAGTCCAGTCCATTTGCTGCCACACAGTCTCATACCGGAAGCCTCCATGACACAGACTGTGATCCATAATGTAAAAAAAAGAAAACAACCAAAAAAAGACAGCACTAGTGGAATTTTAAACAGACACTACAATGCTGGCAGATACAATTTTTAACTGTACCTGCCAGCATATTTCAATGCATCAACCAATTCAATGAAATGCTTCTAAATGTACCAAAACGTTTCAGGAACCAGTAAAATGCAGAAATATAATAGCAGCCTTCTCTCTACAGACACCATCTCTGTTGAGGCACAGTGTTTTTAGTCTTTCCATAACTACATTTGGATGCGTAACCCCCTCTGATGAATGTATCAGACAAAACAAGACCTTCCTTCCACACAGCTCCATCCTTTTTTCCCCTCATTACTAATCACAAAAAAGAGCCAGCAACAGTTCAGGTGCATCAGTGATTGGCAACAGCCGCACTGATTGATACGTTTAAGACTCGGTTTTGGCAGAGACGGCGTCTGCTCAGCTCAGCTGGTTGGTGTCAGTAGGATTCAGCCAAATAAAGCAAAAAATAATCAGCAAATGAATGAGGGCAGTGTTTATGGACATATACTGCATTTACACCCACATGGACAACCACATCTTTCATTGCACTGCCTTCAAAGACGGTGAAATCACCTCAGACCCCGCTGGAAAGTGAGTAACACCACTGGCAATCTTGTATTAGCTGAGTCCCGAATCGACATCGATCCGTTTAAAAATGTGACTGTTTGATGCTCATGAAACCCGCAGGGAACCCTCAGTGTTCACAGCACAACCCACTGAGTCGTTATGCTCAGTTTTCCTCCTCAACCAGGTCTCAGAAGGAAATCGCTGGTTAGGGAACTAATAAGGAAGATCGCACTAAGCAGCTCAAAAATCAACGTAAAAAATAAGGCAGAGACACTGGCCAAGGTGACAGTTAACCTTTCCTGCTTCAACCTCTTTCTCCGAAAGGGCCACACGCTTTTAACATACCACCAAATGTAATTTCTGCATCACCGGACGACCAGGCTGACCACCAAAAAGGACACACAAAATGAGGGAACAGGGAGTCCATACAAAAATAAAGAAAGCATCTTACCTGGAAAAAGAAAGGAACCAGCTCAAAGTGTTGACTTCCTGGAGACATACAACACAATGATGGGGAGAGCAGCAGCCTCCCGAAGCCCACTGACTGATTGGAACCAGGTGAGAGAAATGAGCGCAGGTCTACTCAAATTGCTCCTAATGAGGCGATCGTGTGAAGCAAGTTGGGCTTGAGATTTCCTCCGGACCATAAAAGGTCAAGAGGAAATAAATGTCCATAAACGATTCTTTCAGTCTTCTGATTTTACACACTCTTTGGTTTTCTGTCTGATCTGTAGAGATGAGGTTTGATCACATACTTTCTAAACATGTTAAACTGTGATAGCATGGCTGTCAGAGGATTCCAAATGGAGACAAGGAAAAGGCCAAAAGCAATAATTTTGCTAATTTCATGTTGTTTCCCATTTATAAAGTCATTTTTAAATTCCAGTATGAGTATATTTTCCATTATTTGTTTTCACATTGTCTTCTAAAAGTAGGATTAAATTGAAGAACTAATGATTAAAGTCCAACTTTGACACTGTCAAGTCTAGTCATAGTTAATTGTAACAAAAAAAAGCAAAACATGTAGCAGTTTTTGTCCAATCTGCATGACTAATACATATAGTGCCATTTCAGGCTTTTTAATTAGGTTCAGCTAATCGGTGCACCAACACTTTTTTCTCCGGGCCTCCTTGTGAGCACTTTCACCTAAATTGTTCAAAGTCCAAGATACAAGATTACGCTCTATGTTATTACTACATGCCTTACTCCGTTATCAGACTCCTCTCCCCAATCTATTGCGGATACTCAATTACTCAGACAAAAGTGGTTGTAGAGGCTGGAGACCCTTGCCCTTGGATTACCATATTGAGTCTCTTCTCTCCCGCAAGTTTAATTCGGACTATTTCCTGATGACAACCTCCTCTAATCTAAGAACACTGACCAATTGTTCAGCCCAGTCTTCTTTCAGGACAAATGTCAAATTTATAATGTAGTGAATATGTTATCTTCAAAAAGTAGGAGACGGACACACACACACACACACACACACACACACACACACACACACACACACACACACACACACACACACACACA
>JAUESF010018274.1:0-11196 GCA_032274765.1 Malacoctenus tetranemus | reverse complement strand
CCCTCCCTCCCCAATACTAAATATACCTCTCCACGGTAACCATGATCGGGACCAATCGAACGGCGTTGCAGAGTTGTGGAATGCAACGTGGATTATGACATGGCGAGAATCGTCAGAGAAACCGACGCAGCAGCTCGCTCCGGCTATTTTTAGAGCCAATCTCACACCGCTGTGAAGCATCGACCTGCCCGGATTGAGAAGGAGGTGGAAAGGATGGTGGACGCCGCGTGGGGGGGTGACGAGAGGGGGGGGGGGATGCCGCAAAACACAAGCCGAGTCCTCCACGGTGGAGAAGTGATGTCATATTACAGATGTTCTGCAGGGTGACTAAGAGGCAACATGTGAACCTCTCCATCATGCCATCATCACAACACATCTGCTGCCCACCTCCACACAGCTCCACGGTGGGGCTGACATTCACCCCGCTGCTGTCACATGTCAACAGCACAACTTATTTACATGTTGTGGTGGGTGAAGGGGGGGAGAGGGAGGGAGGGGGAGGGGGGGGAGAGCATGTCACACAGAAGCCAAAACAACAGCAAACTCTTCGTGCATCATCTCGCACATGTAAATGACCCAGACACGTCAGAGCTGCACTCAGGCTGATGGTCTGCATGAATGGATGCACGTGTGTATGTGTGTGTGTGCATGTGTGTGTGTGTGTGTGTGTGTGTGTGTGTGTGTGTGTGTGTGTGTGTGTGTGTGTGTAGGGGTCCTACCTTTGGCCCCTCGCAGCACGAAGCCGAAGCCCTCATTCTCCTTCTTCTGCAGCAGCACCGTCTTCTCGTCCACCACGCAGTCACTGTGGAGCAGATGCCGCGCAGAGCGTCCGTTAGCACAGCCCATCATCCGCAGCATAGCCACGGACGCCCTGCCCGAGTGCAGGTTCATGCTGCTGGAGGAGAGCTGTTCCGGCCAGGGCAGGGCAGGGCCACCGCGACCCCACCCCTCCCCCCCGCCTCCTCCTGTCCCCGGCCTCGGAGTGTCTCAGATGAGATGACAGCGGCCCCGGCAGACCGGACGCGGCATCTCCACGGAGAGAGGCGACCCGCAGGAATCAGAGACGTGATTGAAAAAAAAATAGAGTAAAAAAAAAAAAGACGACGGCAGAGACGCGGCGCCCTCCGCGCGCTGCGGCGTCCGCTCCGCCGCCGCTCCTGCGCGCACAGACGCGGCTGGACCGCGCAGGTTACCGCCGCTGCGGAGGCTCCGAGCGGCGGTGCGGGAGAGCGGCGCCGCCGAGGAGAAGCGACATCAGGCTGCCTGCTGGAGGAGGCGAGAGCGGCTAATGGATCATGATGAGGCGGGGAGGCGAGAGAGAGAGAGAGAGAGAGAGAGAGAGAGAGAGAGAGAGAGAGAGAGAGAGAGAGAGAGAGAGGAGGAGGGAGGAAGCGGCGTGCACCGACGTCAAGGTGCGCTGCGCTCCGCAGCCACGGAGGCTGGAAGGGACGGCGGGCGTGCGTCAGGCGCGGAGTGTGAGAGGACGGTGACACCGGCGGGGAGAAGAGGGGTGACAGCGGAGTCTGCCGGTAACCGACCGGCTCACGCGCCGCCCCGTGAACCGGCTGAGCAGCAGCTGCTCGGCTTTAATCTCCCTCAAACGTCATTATAATTATTTCAGTTAAATTGAATCCAGTCGTAATCTGTGCGCAATTTTAGAAATCCAACTTCCTCAGCCTTTCAGTGGACATCGGACACGTGAGCGGTTTTTCCAACGTGTGGTCCGGGACCCTCAGAGGAAGCACAGAGCGGTTCGGCACTTTTATTTTGAAGGCTCGAGTGTGTGTACCAGTGATGAGATCAGAGATGGGATCTTTGCGTTTACATCCAACAATTTCTCCAACGATTTTCTCAACAGATGTGGAGTTGTCAAGGCGACCAGACCTGAGGTTTAAAATAAAAAGGGTGGGCTTGAGACTTGCTCTCGTGACTCATCGAGTGACATCATTCTCTGGCCAATCGGAGGCCTGCAGCGTGATGATGTCACATTTTGGCTCGAACTGCGTCAGAGTAGCTACAGGTGGCAGGAGTTGACGCAAAGGCACTAAAACCAAAGTGGCTCCAGTTGGGGTCCCTGTGGGGCTCCACATGCGTCATGCAATGGATCCAGGAGTCCTTTTGAGGTCAGTCAGCGTTTTATGTTTCCCCGCAGTAAGTCGTCAAACCAGTTAGGCTCCGCCCACTGACAGGAGCCTTCACTCTGATGATCAGTGGTCTTAATGTTCTGGCTGATGCAGCGTGAATACGACAACAGGTCCCGCAGTCAACATGGCCGATGCCGACGGCGCGCGTCACAAAGCGGTCTGAGCGGCGAGAAGCAGAAATGTCTTCTGAGCGGCGTTCAGTTTTACACTGGAGAGACACGTGGGAGAGCGAGCAGGCACCGCCATCCTCGCAACGGTTCCCTTAGCAACGCAACCTGTCTACAGAGGAGGACGGAGCCACTGCTCTCACACACACACACACGCACGCACGCACGCACGCACACACACACGACCAAATACCGGAGTATAGACACACGCACAGTGACACATGCCTACACACACTCAAATACACATGTGTGTTCCTTCCACCAATGACACAGTGTAGACACACACACACACACACACACACACACACACACACACACACGCACACGCACACGCACACGCACACTGTACAGGAACCCACCTGTGCCCTCGTGCTCCCGAAATTTGGTGAAAACCTTTTTTTGGGATTAGGCCCCGCCCATTTTATTCTTCCACCAATCACGGCAAAGCCCGACTTAACAATGACTGGCTGAGGGCAACTTGACAGTTTGAATGTAGAAATATTTGTGACCACACTGCAGCTCGGTTCATTTTAGCTGGATAGCATTACCATCGCTTAGCCTGATGCTAAGTAGCTTGTGTTGCAGTGAAGACAACTCCCCCGTTTAACAGACACACGGAACTGGTTCGAATCCAACTCTGAGACTCCTCCCAAGGTGACCCCGGCCGGGTCTGTGGCGCTCTGCAGCTCAGATCGTCCGTCTGTCTCCTTCCTGTGGCACTTTCTGCTTTCTGTCCACAAACACACTAACCAGGAACTTTCCTGCTGTTGGTCCTCATGCAGAATTCAGCGGCGCCCTCTGCCAGTTAAAAAACCAACATGAATATTTAATGGACGCCGAGCGGAGGGACTCCGAGTGCTCCCCAAACTTTCCTAAAAGGAAGAAAGCAGCTGCAGTGGCGAGGAGCCGGCTCCTGCCAGGAGAGCCGTGCGACTCCCTGCAGGTGAGGGATGGTGGAGACGTTTCACCTTGACCCACATCTGAGCCTCGGTGAGGAAGACGAGCACAAACGGCCTGTTTACTCAGTGATGAAGGTCTTTTCCTCTGCCAGAAACCTGCTGCAGGATTCTGTGAGCTGAGCGAGCTAAAGCAGCAAACCAGCTACACACAGCGAACCAGCTATAAACAGCGAACAAACCGAGCAGCTTACCGGTGCTGCACTAGTCTGGTAATACCACTTTATGCCACAAGGTGGTGCAGTGAGTCCCTCCAAGGTCTGTCCAGCATTAAATCTGAGAACTGAAGCGTGACCAAAAACGATGAATTCAGAAAAACTACTCGTAATTTCTACAAATCGTGGAAAAGTTACTTGTTATTGCAGGAGAAAAGCCGTTCGTCACGCTGAATGTCGTTTCTTATTGTGTCACATGTTAAATTAGCTCAAGCAATTGACTTGGCAAAGCAGTGAGCAGCAAGGGAGTATGAAGTACATGAAGAGTAAATGTTACTTTTGAACATGTTGCTTCCAAACACTGTGTCGAGCACAAATGAGATCACTCATGCTAATGCTATCCTGAATATCCTAGTGCTACCATGAAGGTGTCGTTATCACTGAGGACCCAAAGCAGGAAGGTCGAAACCTGCACAAGTTCGTTCTGGTGTACAAGGCTGAAGTACAAGGTCCACAGGCGGGCACGCACTCACCTGGAGGCGTCGAAGCTGTCGTAGGAGCCCACAGTGTAATGTCTGAACAGCTTCCTCCTGTCGGCGCGGTCCGCCCGGGAATCTGCGGGACCACAGGACAGAGACGTCATCATCATCATCAGAGGTCGCAGTCGTCGGGGAAGCGAGGCGGCCCCGCTGCAGCGTCAGCACCTGGAGCGAGACCGCTGACCCCTCGGAGGTCATCGGTGTTCAGGCCACGCGGGGACGCTCTCACAAACACACAAAGCAGGGACCTTCAGAATAAAAGCACCAGGTGTTTTCCAGGGTCTGCTCATCCATCAACAGCAGGAATGTGTTTCTGAGCAGTTGGTTACTTTTACAGGATTGCATCACTGATTCAGGTCTTCACCAAACACACAGCTGCAATCTGATTTAATCAGTTGTACTGTGTAACATGCGTACTAGTACTCAGTGGTAGTAAAAACCAGGTGTTGTATAAATCGCTGCTTTACCATTTTCACCTCTTTTGATGCCGTGCAGGATTTAAAGGATTGCTAAACTCCGCTGTGTTTTTTATGGAGCGAAGAAGAAAAAAGGCTGAAGGTTTGGTGTGAAAATAGAAAGTGTTCTGGCGACACACATGACCTCCAGAGGGAGGAGTCGGCCCATCATTTCATTCAGCATCATCGCCTCCTCCTCCTCCTCCTCCTCCTCCTCTTCCTCCTTCCTTCACAGACTCTCTCACACCAGCTGTCACACTTTCACAGAAACTCCATCTCCTCTGATCCGGCTTAGATCGTGTCATCTTTGCAGGAACATTTTTTTTCTCCCTCCCTCCCTGAGTCTGTGTCCGCACTGTCAGATTGGAAACAGGGAGGAAGGGGGGGGGAGGAGGAGGAGGAGGAGGAGGAGGAGGGATGATGATCTGTTGACTGAGGTTTACAGCCGTGTTTAGTTTACAGTTTGTTTTTAAAGGAGCAGCAGAGAGGATGGTCTATCTGACACATCGTCACACTCCATAGCAACTGCAGCCGGCTGGTTTCTATGGCCACACATCAATGGAAGCGTGTGTGTGTGTGTGTGTGT
Organism: Malacoctenus tetranemus; assembly: GCA_032274765.1. NCBI lineage: Eukaryota > Metazoa > Chordata > Actinopteri > Blenniiformes > Labrisomidae > Malacoctenus > Malacoctenus tetranemus. The sequence continues at coordinate 6,194 of JAUESF010018274.1, read as the reverse complement.
GTGTGTGTTCATGCAACACAGTTCTGTAACATGTGAGCAGCCTACAGGCGTTGGACACAAATTTAAAAAACACTGACGGCTTCATCAGCGTCCTCTGAACCAATGACAACCTGTTGTTTCTCTGCGTGCTTGCGCGCGCGCGCGCGTGTGTGTGTGTGTGTGTGTGTGTGTGTGTGTGTGTGTGTGTGTCGGCGTGCATGTGTGTTTTCCATGCATTACCCCTCAAGTGCTCTCCGGAGTCCAAACGTGAACCCTGACAAAGCGTGTCTAAGCGCGGCTTAATCCAGCTGCATCACGTCTATTGAATTAGAGGGATTAGACACCAAAGGTGTTAAATCAGCGTGCGTGTGTGTGTGTGTGTGTGTGTGTGTGTGTGTGTGTGGTAGGGATGAACACTTTTCTTCAGCTTTGCGGTCAGCGTTAATAGCTGCCAGGTGGATCCTGCAGGTTTTACATGCCTATCATCAGGACCGGAGCTCCTACAGGGGGTGCAGAGGGGGTCCAACTACAGATACTGGGGGTTAGGATCATGGGTCAAAGCTGGTCGAGCCCACCAGTCATCGTCAGGGTCACTAGTAAATCCAGGTGTTAACAGCTGGTTTGTTTTTGCTCAACTTGACAAATTCTTTACCAGGTCCCTCCTTCAGGGGGAACCAGAGATCACAGAGGGACATGGAGCTTCACCTGCAGCCTGGTTGGTGAATAAGAAAACTGACTTCAGTGGACAGTAGCCCTGGGAGACTGCCCAGTGCGTTTATTTTGAAGGATCCTGCCCATGATTGTCAGTGGGAGTAGGCGTGTCCACCAGTGTTTGGCTTCACTGGAATGTTGGGTTCGACTGCAGGACACGTCAGGACATTTCTCCGAGTGTCTTCGAGGACTCGGTCCCGTCTCGTGCACACACTGGCACACACGCACACACGTGACCTGTCGTCCTGGCTCGCTGAGCAGGTTCTGTGCAGGACCACCATACTGTGTTCCCATTTCCTGACAGGCGCCCTGCGCAGGCAGCCCTCGGGCTGATCTGGCCGCGGCGCTGTCTGGGAGGAGCTTCCTGTGCCAACCGCCTCAGGTTCGACTTCGAAATAAAACACCCAGAGGCCGGGCGAGGGGCCGGGCGAGGGGCCGGGCGAGGCGTTCCCCATCTGTCCAGACTGCTGGTTCAGGTCTCAGACAAGACCACACGGACGGGACTCGGGTCCTTTTAAAGGAGCCAAACAGTTCTGGTGTGAAACGTCTCCAACCTGAACCAAACTGAGGATCAAGGAGGGTTTTTATTGGCTGTTTGAGGACGGACAGACGGAGGAAAACAGGAAGAAGACAGACAGAGGGAGGACAGAGAGAAGGACAACAGGGGAGGGACGGACAGACAGACCGGAGGACAGTCTGAAACAGTCTCAGAAACTGGCTGTCAGAGTGAACGTGAGGACATGGACGGGATCTCGTGGGGGAGGGGGAGCGTGCCATGATGTGTTCATTAGCGAGCACCCAGAGGACATCAGAGCACAGCTGACTTAGCAGGCCAATGTAGCACCGAGCCCGCGGAGACAAAAAGAGACACATGCAGCCCTGCAGAGGAGGAGGAGGAGACGGGAGAGGAGAGAGACGGAGGAAGAGGAGAGGGAGAGGAGGAGGAAGAGGAGAAGGGAGAGGAGAGAGGGAGGAAGAGGAGAGGGAAGAGCAGGAGGAAGAGGAGAGGGAAGAGGAGGAGGAAGAGGAGAAGGGTGAGGAGAGAGGGAGGAAGACGAGGAGGCAGAGGAGAAGGGAGAGGAGAGAGGGAGGAAGATGGAGGGAAGAGGAGGAGAAAATGGAGAAGGAATAGACGGAGGAAGAGGGTATGAGAGGAGACGGAAGAAGAGGAGAGACCAGGAGAAGGGAAATGAGGAGAGAGGGGGCGGAGGAGGAAAAGAACGAGTGAAAGGAGGAGGTAGAGGGACAAAAAGGAGAGGGATGAGGGGGAGGAGGTGGAGGGAGGAGGAAGAGCGAAAAGAAGCAGTGGAATGGAAGGAGGAGGGTAAGTGAGAGAGGAGGAGGAGAAAGGAGGAGCAGAGGGAGAGGGTGGTCGGAAAAATGAGGAAGAGGAGGGAGAACAGGAAGAGGAGCACGAGGGGGGACACTTGGCTTCCATCTGTTCCCCCCTCCCCTCCCCTCCCCTCCCCTCTCCTCCCCCTCGCTCGACAGAAACTAGGTGACAGCAAACAGAGCACAGCGTCCTACATGCGTCGACCCCCCCGCCCAGCGCGTGGCCCCGGGGGGCCTCCACTTACAGCTCCTCTCCTCGGTGGCCTTGGCCGGGATCTCTTCCACGCAGTCGGCTGGAAACCAGCCCACCTGGCCGCGGGCGCTGCCCTCCCAGAAACCCCCCTCACCGATGCTCAGGACTGGATGGGGACAGAAGGCGGCGGGGGGCGGGGAGAACAAACCGAAATGTTAAACAATTAAAAGTTCTGAACACGAGCGCGTTAACACCGTGGTTCCCAACCTGAGGTCCGGGACCCCGGTGGGGGTCTGAGGCTTCATCTGCTCCGAGGGTTTCAAATCAAACAATAAGAGACTTTCAAAAGTCCTCAGCCAACCTGGGAAACCACCCAGTGCTTTTATTTTGAAGGGCTCTGCTTTGGTACAGCGGTGAGTTTGGCTTCACTGAAAATCTGGTCTGGTCTGACCGGGGGTCCTCGGACCTCTGGTTGGGATTCACTGACAGCTGAGTCAAGTTGAGTAGAATTAAAACAGAAAAGTGTCTCAATGAGTTACATCTGATTGAGGATGATATGTCGGACCCGCCTGTGTCTCACTGAACCCTCCTGTATCTTTGTGAAGCTGCTCTGACTGAGCAGTGGTTAAACTTCGGTGCTGTCGGCCGATAGAAACTCCGACAGCAGACCAACTTCCTGGTGCTGTTGCGTCCCGTCAGCGTTCAGTCCTGCTGAGTCGTCGTCTTCGCCGACGCTAATCAGCAGCCTGATTTCTCGTCGGCTTGATTTTCAGACGCCACCACAGAAAATTAATGAAGACGGCGACCAATCAGCGCTCTTTGATTTCACAAACAGTCTCAGTTTCCGGCTTTTTTGGGTAAAACGAGACCGTTTATTTGGGTTGTAAAGTAGGTCAGACACGTCCCAACTTTAATGATGCATCAGTTCTCACTTAACAGTTACATATTTTCAATGCAGGTGTGACAAAGTCTGACCTCTGCTGTCTGTATACAACTGAAACTGTAGCTAATAACTTTAATTTTGAAGTATTTCACACACACAGAGCATCTTCCCCCCCCTCTCACCTTTCACCCTGTCGCCCTTGTAGAGGTTGATCTCGCCCTCGGCCTGCGGGGTGTACGGACGGACCACCACAAAGTGCCTCCCTGGAACGGCGCTGTACAGCTTCCTCCTGGGGCCGAGCGCCTCGCCGTGGCTGCTGGGACTGAAGGGAGGGAGGGCGAGAGGCAAGAGATCAGAGGTCAGAGGTCAGAGGACAGAGGACAGAGGACAGTGGCTAGCTCTGTATTCTTAATGGGAGAGTCGACCAACAGTGATACTGGGAGCTGAGGAGTTTGAACTCTCTTCATGTTGAAATGGAAAAAACGTTTTCATTCAATGTAGCTGCGTTTCCTTTCTTGTCCACTAGGTGTCTCACTGTTTAAGTGAGAATTGAGAATGATGACGAAACACTCGGAAATAAAAACCGAAACAGTTGCAATAAAATTGAAAAGAGAACAAATCATAAAAAGGAAAATGTTTGGGATGATTTGTTAAAATAAAATTCTAACTGTTGAAATATTTTGATCTTTTTTGTCTGTCGATTTTATTCTAAAACAACTAAAAAAATATCACAATGTTGCAACGAAATCTACCACAGCAAAGCAGTCTCTGTCTGATCCATCATTGTACTACCACTTTATGCCACCAGATGGTACAGTGAGTCACTTTGCCTGTTTGACCACTTTCCGTCCAACAACAGAAGAAGCAGCAGGATCCTGACAGGAAGCAAAATTAATTGCTCTGACTCGCTGCTGCCACCCAGTGAACAAAGTAAGCATTGCAGCCATCACACATGGTGTGTCATCAGGAAACGTTGAATCACTGATAATAAACAGTTTTTGTCTTCTACTTTTGTTGCAACATCGTAGAACTTTGTCAGCATGCAGCTTCTGAACTGAACTTCTGAACTTTATTCAGTAAAAGCTGAATAAACCACATAAAGCGTCACCACGGCGGAAACACTCAGAGGCACCGAGACATGTCCTGCCTCCAACACTGCTGCAAAGACTTAAAGGTAAGAGATGAGACACACTGAGCGAGATGACAGAGAGGAAACTACAGTAAAATATCTCATTGATGGCTGAGTGCCCGGTGTAAGGGGGGGGGGGGGGTCAGGAACCCCCTGCAGAGACGCTCTGACACTACGAGGATGTGATGCGACACTGATGCTGCGTGTACCGGCCCGCACCGCGGCTGTACTAAAAACTCTGCCTGAAGACAGACGGTCCTCAGAGAGCAGCTCCGCGCCGCTGCTGTTATAACGCAGCTCCACCTAGTGGCCGAACATCAGAGCTACAGGCCGCACATCGGTGGCAAAGCTGAAGCTGGAGAGGCGAACACGGGGATCACCCCTCACCCCGCCACCTGTGGTGCACGGAGGGAGTGTCCTGACTCTAACCGCTGTTTCTGCACACCGACAGACTTTTGCATGAGAGTTGGGACACTGAAAAGCAAGACCCTGGTTTGATTCCACATGTGAAGACTTTCATTCAGTTTACTTATTCTAGATATTCTAATTCTGACTCTCTCTCGCTCTGTCTGTCTTTGATTTAGTCTGTGCTCTCTCTCTCTCTCCTGTAGTCTGTGCTCTCTCTCTCTCTCCTGTAGTCTGTGCTCTCTCTCTCTCTCTCCACTGCTTTAATGCTTCTCACGTTAGATTCTTGGGTTTTTCTTTGTGTTCCATCAAACGTAAAGAGACACAGCTCTGTGTTAATCAGTGCAATATGAATAAAACAGAGTAGAATGAATTGAGATGGCGAGAGAGAGAGAGAGAGAGAGAGAGAGAGAGAGAGAGAGAGAGAGAGAGAGAGAGAGAGAGTGGAACTGGTTTTTTTGCAGTAACTGGGTCACCTTGTCCTGCAGACCGAACTCCTCCTCAAACCTTCCCGGGCCTTCAGAGAGCTAACCCCATTCAGCTCCTACTGAGACTGCTCGCGCTGTTACTGAGGGAACGCCACGGACGGAAACGCGACGCCGCCGGAACCGCACAGACACACAAACTGACGGTCTGAAAAACCACTAACTGAGGGTAAATACCAACGCAGGACATTCCTACAAACTACAGAAGAAATCTTGCGTGTGTGCTTTTATTTTGTAAATCAATGACTTGTGTTGCAAATTCTGTGACAGTTGTCATCTGTTTGGTAGCAGCGACACTGATCCTTGTCTCTCTAATCGTTGGTTTGAGGAAGTGGCAAGAAAGCCCTTTCAGAATAAAAGACAGCTCAGCAGGAGACAGCCATGTTTCCCATCATCCCTTCTCTTGGCGGGAACCCAGGTGGTTTGGAGGTGCTAATTAGACAGTGTTGATTAATACCAGCTGTGCATAATTTGTGCTATTATTGGATGATCACCTGAGACAGGGGATGGGGGGATGGAGGGGGGTGGAGGGAGGATGCTGATGTACTGTGGAGGGAGGGAGAGAAGGAGGGGATATGCTAATGCTGACGGTGTGACGTTTCAATCTGTTGACATTAAAACGTCTCCGTTCTGCTTCGCTGGGTTACACCCTGAAACAGCGTCGTTGATGTAATCTGATCACTCACAGCTGCTGCTGCTGGTGAACAGTGTTCATGTCACTGAATGAGGATTAACACGTGAACACATGAATCCAGAGCTGCAGCTTGTTCATGGGCCATCGGACTGCTGCTTCTGGACTCTACCTTCTCTGGTACTGGACTCTACTTCATTTACCACTGGTACTGGACTCTATTTACCACTGGTGCTGGACTCTACTTTATTTACCACTGGTACTGGACTCTATTTACCACTGGTACTGGACTCTACTTTATTTACCACTGGTGCTGGACTCTACTTTATTTACCACTGGTACTGGACTTTACTTTGTTGCTTTTGGTATAGGACATCATTTTTGGTACTGGATGCTACTTTGCTACCACTGCTACTGGACTGTACTTTATTTGCCACTGGTACTGG
>JAUESF010018152.1:0-11204 GCA_032274765.1 Malacoctenus tetranemus | reverse complement strand
CTAGCACGGCCTTGTGTTCCCACATCATCCCAGTTTCAAGGATGTGTGAAAGAACCACCACATAGCAGCACACACACGCACACACACACACACACACGGTCTCTCACACACCTCCTTCACCCCTCTCCTGTGGAAAAGCGCACATTCACCTCGGCCGATGTGGGCCACTATTTTGCAGCATTTTTTCCACCTCCTGATGTCTACAAATGCTGCTCGCCGTGGAGCGCCTGTGCTGACATCTTACAGCAGCGTTTGATGTGAGCCCGCCGAGGGATGAAAGGTCTCTGCCAGGCAGCGCCCATCACTCCTGGGCAATAGAGCTCCAGTAAAGGCTGAGGGAAAAAAAAACCAACCCTGCCACACTGGTTCCTAACCATCTCTTTCCTGGACCCCCGCAACCGCCCTGCAGAGAGAACACAGACTACTCTCTCTAACATTACATTGAAGCCAATTTCTTGTGGACACGCCCACTCTCACCTACACACAAATGGGAGGAAACCTTCAAAATAAAGGCAACATGCACTTTTCCAGGCCTTCTCTCGATTCTAACAAAGTGTGATTGTCGTTTTTCTGCATAACTCCACGGTTTGGACACGTGCCCTTCAAGGTTCCGAGAGACCTCCAACTAAAGAACGAAATAACTGAACTCAGGTAAAATATCGGCCTCTAGAGGTCCCCTAAAGTGACAGTAACGGTTTATGTGCAAGACCTTCTGAAATCAGAGGCGGCCAGGCGTCGCGACCAGCCCGACATAACTCAAGGGTGTGCGGCGGAGGGCCCGGGTCAGCCGTGCGGGCCGGCGCATGCAACTCCCCCGTTTAAGTTCAGCGCCGCGGCGTAAATCATATTTACCAGCTCCCTGCAAAACTGACAGCGAGGATGGATGCTCCCCGACTGGATGTGTGCCCGTGCAAGGTGAGGGGAGGCAGTGCGTGCAGGAGGAGGAGGTAGAGGGGGGAGGAGGGGGAGGAGGAGGAAGGAGAGGAGAGGAGAGGAGAGGAGAGGTCAGGCAGCAGCCATCATCATGCGTCCGTGCTGCAGGTGTGACAAAGTGACAGCATGCAAACATCAAAGCGACCCAAACTTGGCAGACCGTTTGCCACGGGGAGGGAGGGGGGAGGGAGGGAGGAGGGGGGGTGAAGAGTAAGAAAGGGAGGGAGGAAGAGGAGAGGAGGAGGAGGGGGGGGGTGTTCGCGGCTCATTCCCATCGCCATTTGGCCGCATCCGAGCAGCACATCCCCCAGACCCGATGACTGACGGGGGCTCTGCACGACGCTGCCCCCCCCCTCCTCAGCTGGGTCCTTGCAGCTGGACTAGCCTAGCGCCCCGAAACGCACGCGAGAGATGCGCGGTGAAGCCGCGCCAGAGCCCGTGGAAAGCGCCCGCGCGCTCACGCTTTGCGTCAAGTAAACAACACACGCGTACCTGTTCGAAGACGTCTCACCAGCCCGCTCTGGTCCGCGGAGGTCTCCGCTCGAATTCGGCGCTGGCGTGGAGCGCTGCTTTATAACTCCGGCTGCTCCCGGTCGCCCACCGTGGCGAGCAGCGGAAGAGGGACGCCGCCGAGGTGGAGGCAATTCTCACAAGTTTAAATTGCCTTTAAGTGTCAGTTGTTCGGCGTGACACGGAATGCCCCCCCGAATGTCACGACCGCGACCGGCGTCAGTGTAAAAAAAAAAGCCCCCAACTTGTCTTCTTCCCGCCGTTACATCTCCGCACGCGACGTATTAAAACGGCGTAATTTTACACCGACTTTGGCCTCTTTTCCACGGCGAACGGCGGCGCTAACGCTAGCCCGGCTAGCTCCATCAAGCAATCTTTAACCTTCAGCTGGTGGGAGCGCGTCCGCAAACAGTGGCAGCCGCACGCGCTTCAAGTTGGAGGGGGGGAGAAATCACCAAAAATAAAGACAGACATCCTCCACAATGACGAGTCCCCCCCACAAAAAATGCGTTTGTCCTGAACCCCCGGAGAAGAGGAAGGGGGAGACGGAGACCCGGAGGAGTAGTGGACTCCGCTCAGCTGCAAGTTGAAGGAACCGCTGGAAATGTTGGAGGCAGATGCGACTCCCAGGCTGCCCGCCCGCCCGCCCGCCCGCTCGGCAACAGCAGCCGCAGCACGAGCGCCAGCCTCTCGTCCCCGGCGCCACGGCAAGTGTGCGCGAAAAAACGCACACACGGACAGGAAAAAAAAACACAACAACACCCCCCCGCCTCCCCACGCCCCCCATCCCTCAGAAGAGAGTGTCTCCACAACACACTTCTACCCCCCCTCCCTCCCTCCTTTTTTTTTTACCTGAGAAATGCGTCGTTGCTTTGCCGCCGAGTCCCCGCCGCTCATCCCTGCCGCTGCTGTGGACGGACTGAGCTGGGATCTGCTGAGGGAACAGCCCCTGAACACACACACACACACACACACACACACACACACACACACACACACACACACACACACACACGGAGGAAACATCCCTCTCTGCTCCAGCCGGGAGGCAGCTGGACTCGGCTCAGCAATAAGGTCACTTCACACTCAGCCTTTCAAGAGAGCCATCCATCGACTCATCCACGCACGTTATGGAAATTACAACAATGATGACTTTGATTGGAGAATAATCGGCGTCACAATGATTCATGGCATCACATTTGATCCGTCAACGAATATGTTTTGTGTGTGTGCGCTGTGTGTGTCGCTTTGAAGAATCACATGTCGTATGTAGGTCAGTGAGGTTCCACAAAATGTGCCAAACAGCATCCTGTCACAAAATTTGTTTTGCAAGTCGGTGCAATGAGCCTAAACTGGCACGTTGGGGAAGTGGTCGGCACTGTTTCCAGCACGGTCAGAGAGAACCAGGTTTGACTCCGAGCAGGTGGTCTTCCTTTTGTGGGGTTCGCACGTTCTCCTCGTACCTGTTTGTGTCGACACCGTGCAGTCCGACAATTCATGGACACACTGGTGGAGTTATTTCAAGGGGTGCTGTTCCCCCCCTCTCAACTTGTTATTTTTCCTACAGCCCTGTGGACTCACAAGTCTTGATCCGTAAAAAAAAAAATATACAGTGAAGCCAAACACCCACTCCAACATACCGAAGCACAAGCCTTCAAAATAAAAGCAGTGAGGGGACATTTAACACCATTTAACTTTTTCAGTGTGACTTTTTTTTAGGAAAAAACTCTGTTTACAAATTACTTACAAGCAGGACTTGACCATGAGAACACAGTGCAAGTTGTTTACTCTCGACAACACAGTCAAAGAAACACCGGAGCGCATTTTTTCCAAAAATTTAAAGCTGATTTTATTCAAAGATTGCTGCGAATTTGTGGGATGAGAAAACGTTCCTTGTCTCTGCTTGTCATTATCCTGCTTTGGTTGATAATGACTATAATAAATATAGAAACGGTCGTTACCCCCCGAGCCTTGGATCTCGTGTCAAAGTCCACTTTATATCAGCGATAAATTGCCTCCCAACAGGTCTTTTTTGTTCCCCTGGGTAACAATAACTCACGTCTACGTGCGCCGTTGTTGTCATAAAAAAAAGTTATTCGCAGCAGTTAATCAAACCTTCTCTTGTTTTCGGTTCCCATCTAATGGCTGCCAAAACCCACTTCACGCCCGTATGGCCCCGGGGCCCGTCCGAGCTGAAACTCCTTTTCCAGCTCCTTCAAAAGAAGAAAGGACCCCCCTAAAAACCCGCAAAATATTGACACAGATGTTGCTTATAACACACACACACAAACCCCCCCCCCCCCCACACCTGAAAGTAGCCGAAGCTGGCAGGCTCCCTCTCGGCTCCGCTTCAGCGTCCAACCGTCGAAACGCAAACCACCCCCCGAAGCTCGTCGGCCGCGGCCCCGATCACGGCCTGGTAATATGTTCCTAACGACAGCGGCACTCGATGCTTATCTTGTTTCCTGCGTAGCCGGCCATTGTTGGCTTGCTCACTTTACACGTCCTGTGGCTGCAGTATGGAGAGAAAAACATCCATAATGACTTAATGGAGTCAAAGGAGGGGGGGTTAAGGTAGTTCTGGTCCCTCGTGCACATTTGTTCCGATACAATTGAAGCGTTTGGGTGAACACCCGCAGTCACGACTCACGACTTTGGACGGTCTGACTAGCCTGACCCTGAGTGGGTGGGGTGGGGTGTGTGTGTGTGTGTGGGGGGGGGGGGTTCGACGCAGGAACAACGGAGGTGATGGCAGACGAGGTCGCCGCCGCCGCGTTTCGGTAGTTTGTGGGGAGAAGCATATCATTTAATTTGGCCCCTGAGTCAACCGGCGTCTGCTCAGTCTCACCGAAGGTCAACACTCGGAACCCCCCTTCCCGCCCTGCTGGAGGAGAACGTGCCGGGCCCGTGCTGCTGCACCCCCCCCGACGCCCCCGCCCCTGCCTGCGTCTGCTTCCCATTGTTGCCGTCCATATGCGGTTCATATGCAGCGCCGCTGAGAATGCGGCGCGGAGCACGGCTGATGTCATCGCCCCGGTTGCCAGCTGTGGTTTTGGAGGTTGAGCGTGGCGCTGAGCTTTTGACGCACTGCTTTGGCCCACTGTGGGCTGCTGCAGAACCCCCACCCAACCCCAACCCCAACCCCACCCAGAACCCCCTGGGTGAACATTTTGCCTCCCTGGGTGTGCGGAGAGATATCTCACTGCTCCTTTTAGTCATTCGGCAGCAGCAAACGACAAGAAAGAGAGAGAGAGAGAGAGAGAGAGAAAACTCAAACATGAATTCATGAATGTTAAGGGTGGTGGTGTGTACTGACGGGGCAGCCAGTTGATTTCTCACAGTGCGGCTGAGCGGTTTTTCGGAGCAGTGGCTGAAACATCGTTGCGTGCATGAGAACTGAAATATTCGGGACATCTTGATCTCGTTTCAGCCCGTAAAAAAACCCTTGCTTTGTCTATTGCTGCAACATATATTTCCTCCTTAGTTAGATGAGATGAAATATCCTCTACAGCAGGAGACAGGCAGCTTAGCTTAGCTTGATGAATAGAAAACAGGGGAAATTGCTAGCGTAGCTACATCTTGTTCATTTAGGAATCCCAGTTTCTTGCTAAAATCTAGCTACTTCCATTGAAGCCAGGCATCCAAATGTAATTATTTTTTTTTCCTCTATAATCCTAATTAGGTTTAAGCAGTGTCACAAAAGAACTCAAGTGTCAAAGCGTGCAACAAAAAGGGTCAAACTTATCATCCACACAACACTTTGAACTGGTGATAATTAACCCCCCGAGTTTAAGTACAACAAACCTTTTATTCATTGAGCAGATTGTGGAAAAACATGATCTTTTCCCCCCTAAATAAACAATTAAATACCTGCTACAGTGACTAGAAGTCGGCAAAGGCTTTTGCTTTGTTGGACGAGTAATTTCCCCTGAGCTAATCAGCTGCTAGCCACTCGGTGCCTCGTTGACAATTGCACTCGAGTAATACTCCACTGCACGCACGCACGCATGCACGCATGCACGCTCGCACACACACACACACACACCTCATTTTTTATAAGTCATCTAGGTAAATGAAAATAATGACACGAGTAGCCTTCGCTACTTGTACATTAGCGATCGTCCCTTTGAACATTTTCCCCTCCAGTCTTGAATAAAATGAAAGTTGTTTACATTTTTTGAGGTCCAAACACGTGCAGCCAGATGTTTTTCCGACGCCTCACCCGAATAAGGGACTCACGTCAAATATTTTATGACAGCTCCGACTTTTTTATTGCTCGAATTTTCTTTTTTTTTTTTTTAATTTCCCGAAGAGAGAAAAACTGAAAGAAAAGTGGAGCACAGTGTTCTCAACTTTAAACACACCTCTGGCAGAAACATCTACAAGTCCCAGTCATTACGACCAATCAGAGCATTGTGCCGAGGAAAAAAAAAGAAAGAAAAAAAGCTCACATCAAAGGCGGCTGCGGAAAGAGGCTCGCTACAGTGGCTTTAAATAGATCAGCAGGTAATGGGCTTTGGAAGGCTGTAATTGCAGCGATCCCAGTGTAGCGAGAGCAGCCACCTTTTAAAGCTTGGCACGGGCCCCCCGACAGATTAGCATCAGGGGGGTGGTGGGGGACCGCCGTGCCACCTGGCACGCGCCGCGCTCCCTCCCTTGCGATCGGTCTGATTTATGGCGCGCCGGTCGCCTGCTGCCTCTCGTCTCGCCGGAGTCCGTTCTCTGACGAGCGAAACCGTCGACGATTTAGCCTCTCCTCCCGATAACAAAAACCGCTCCCAGACGGCATTTATTCAACTGACAGGGGGGGGAGGCGCGCCAAAGAAAAAGCCTTCCCGCGCTGCTCCGAGTCGATCTCCAAAGCGCGACCTTTTTTCCATACTGAAAGAATGTGCTAAACTTGGCTCGGCGAGTTTCTGCGGGCCTCCCTGGACCCGAAACTTGTCCGTTTCCCATCAGAATCCATCCGCAGACCTATAATTTAGGGAGTATTTCAGGAACGCCAGCGTATCCAGTGGTCGCTGCATCCTCTGAGTGGACCTGACCACGGGAGCCCGCCTGAACCCAAACAATCGCGCAAGCGTCGCACACAAAAGTGATGCGGCGCCACATTCCTCCGTCCGTCACCGGTTGCCCCTCGGACTAAAAAAACTGCGGATCAACAGGAGGAGGGCGGCATCAACACTCGGGTTGTTGTTGGCCGGCGACGACCGGCATGATGGTGCTCTGTGTTTACCGCCCCGGTAACACTGTTGCCTTTTGTCCGCGGTCTGAAAACAAAAAAAGGCCCTTAGTCACCCATCACATGCTCCGCTGTGCTTACATTTCCAATATACCCCGACAGCGAGTGAGCTCACGCCGCCGCGCTCCAGCGCTGGTTATCTAATCGACTCAGTTTCTTCCTCCCGGAAAGATTTTATTTTCCTAGGCTGCCGGCCCACGAGCGACCGGTCAGCATGAAGCTGGAACGGCCGAGGGGAACTTGAAGAAGGCAATGAGATTTCCCCCCCCACCACCCCACCCCACCCCACCCCCATCAGAAAAGTCGGAAAGCCTCCTCCCACGTCACGCCGATCAAGCCGGCTCTGCGGCAACAAAGCAAATACCTGAACAGCTGGGTTGGGCTGGAGCAAAGTGCCTACCGTAATGCGGGACAGATGTGGCGAAGGGCCTGCGTGGATGAGGTCTTAGCCCCCTCACACCACCCCACCCACCCACCCACCCTCTTAGTGGTATTGCACCACCCAGAGCCGTCTGCTCAGGAGATCTGAGGCACCGGCGGGGGGGTTCTTTTTTGTACTGCTTGGGCCCGGCTGTGGGGCTGTGGTTATTGTTGTAAGGTAAGAGATCTGTAGTGGGGTGGGGGGTGGGGGGGGCACATAGGCCACTCTCTACACATGCGGATCATGTAAAGCCCCCTCACCTCTGAACCGGCGGCGAGAACAGCTGCCTGGTGTTGATGCAGGGATCCGCTTTGATCCACCTTGATCTGGATTCCAGCGGACGGGCCGCGCTCATATCGTGTCGGGGAGCCGCTCGCAGGGGAGAGCTCACAGATTGAGCTACCTGTTTTCATCATCTGCGCTGATAAAAACACACGCACACACACGCGCACACACACGCACACACACACACAGGGCCTGACTTTGCTACTGACGGACTTGGGGTAAAAACAGGAGCCGTGAGCCCACCGTTCAAGCGATCCCAACTTTCAGTGAGCAACATGTCCGGAGTGTGAAGAGTTTCATTGACACCTGCATTTCTTCACACTGCGGCTGTGAAACGTTCATCCTCAGCTTCACCCCGAACACGATGCGACGATGCACCGAGGAAACCGTCGCGGCGACGACGAGCTCTCTCCTCGTCAGAGGTCCAACTGTCCAGAACACTCGGCGCTCTCTGGTCTCTGCTTTGGTCCCTAAGACGCTCCTGGAAGCCCCCAGGTGTCTGGGGCCTCCTTCAACCTCTGCATGTGCGAACAGGAGGCCTGGGAGCGTCTCTGAAGTCTGGAGTGCTGCTTCTCCTTGGAAAGGATGCACTTAACTCGCGCCTGAGTGGCCAACACCCCCCCCTCTCCCCCTCCCTCCCGTAGGCCTGAATATTCCCATCAGCATGTTTCTCTGTTGGTTTGACACTGTTATATAATTTCTTCCCCCTTTAGATCAACTTACAAAACACCCTTTAGTCACAGCCGCTAATCTCCAAGTAAGATTCACAAGTGAACGGGACTTTCTGCCGCCGACTGCAGGCCCGGCCGTCCTCGTCTCGCCTCCTCGTCCTGCCAGACCTCGGCCGGACTAGCCGGGACTTTGTCTTGCCGGGAGACTCGGCGTTGTTACGTTCGAGACGTCTGCGCTTCGCTGCCTGGTAAAGAATAGAATAGAATAGAATTCAACTTTATTGTCATGACATTGTCACAAGAACAAAGCAACGAAATGCAGTTTGCATCTATGCAGAAGTGCTATGCAGGGTAAAAAAATTATTTACACATGTGGAGACTAAACAGTATTAACAGTGATAGATAGTAATTGCAAGGCTATAAATGACATGTACAAATAGTATAAACAGTATAAACATTATTAACAGTATTAACAGTATGAATGATATGTATAAATAGCATAAACAGTATTAACAGTATGAATGATATGTATAAATAGCATAAACAGTATTAACAGCATGAATGATATGTATAAATAGCATAAACAGTATTAACAGCATGAATGATATGTATAAATAGCATGAACAGTAATAACAGTATGAATATGCATAAATAGTATAAACAGTATTAACAGTGTGAATATGTATAAATAGTATAAATAGTATAAACAGTATTAACAGCATGAATATGTATAAATAGTATTAACAGCAATAACAGTGTGAATATGCATAAATAGTATAAACAGTAATAACAGCATGGATGATATGTATAAATAGCATGAACAGTAATAACAGTATGAATATGCATAAATAGTATAAACAGTAATAACAGTGTGAATATGTATAAATAGTATAAATAGTATAAACAATATTAACAGTATGAGTATGAAAAATAGTATTAAGGGGGGGGGGGTCGAGTCCTTAGTTGGTGTCAGGAGGCGTTTAGAAGCGTGACAGCTGTGGGGAAGAAGCTGTTCTGGTAGAAGCTAAAGTCTATCTTAGGTGAGAGTACTGGCTGCAAGATACTGATTTAGTACCTATTGTGGGTCCTAAAGGAGGCGCATACACTCCCTCCACAAGAACAGGAGGTCATGAAGATTTAAACGCCTTAATAATGAGCCAAAAAGAAAAAATCTGGTTTGCAGGTAAACAAATAGACGCATTTCACCTGGTTAATGGGTTATTTCATCCTGACAATTCAGAAATATAAGTATAAGTAAAAGACAAATGTAAAAGACAAATGTCTTGTTGCATAAAAATGGCCTTTTTTCAATACAATACAGAAAAACGTATGTTTATCTGTTAGTTATCATCTGAACTGAAGTGAAGGACAGTGCTCAGGAAGAAAACCACTCTATCAAATGTTCTTTACGTCAAAAACACACAGGTGGAGCACAGGAACGTGTCCAAATCGTTCAGCGAGGCTTCAGGAAACCAAAGAGACCGCAGTGCAGTGCAGCGAGGGCTCCGTTTGCATCAGTCCAATCCTGGCAGTTAATTGCTTGTTTCACAGGATCTCCGATTATTGAGGCAAACGCAACCAAAAACAACAACGGTGAGCAGTGCAGCCGCAGACCTCATCAGCCGCCCTCTTCCCTACAATTTCATTTAATCTGCTTTAAGCTGCTTGTTTTAAAGGCGCCGCAGTAATTGGTGGGAGTGGAACCAATGAGGTGATGATCCACCCATTCTCCTCCAGCACTAATTGGCAAAATTAAACGGACCCGTTTCCTCGCTCTGCCGTTTTTGCCAGCCGTGAGAGGAGATACCCTTCAAGGAGCCCCCCCCCCCCCCCCTCCGCAAGGTCACCGGGCGCCATTTGCACGGCACGTCAGTCAGCACATGGCAACGGGGAAGGTGATGGAGGTGGTGGTGGGGGGGGATCCAGTGTGATTGTCGATCTGGTGTCTGTGATCCAAGACACAACAGGTCTGGCAAGTCAGGTCAGAACGTTGACCCCCCCCCCGAGGAACCGATATAGCAGGGGGGCAACTTGGCGAGCACCTTCCATTATCGAAATGAGATAAGACGTAGATGCCTGGTAAAGGCGGGATGCGTGGAGGGAGGGTGGGGGGGAGGCCGTGGGCGAAATATTTGACCTCTGTTTGGTATATGAGTCACGCGGCTAAGTGCTTTCATGCAGACATCGTGGCTAATTTGATATGTCCACAGTGAAGCTGCTCATGCCAGAAATGACATCAGTACACTTCAAGGGAGGAAGGCGGGAAGAGTGGGGGGGGAGGGGGGGGACGCATGACAAAGTCAGTGTGACTGATGGCCGCCGTGCTGCATTGCTTCCGCAGACAGAGCGTCGGAGGGGTCGCGGCAGACTCCCGGGCCCTCCACTCGACGTGAGGCCCCGGACACGCCGCACCAAAGCAGCCCTTAAATCATCGCATTCGTTCTGCCACGCGGACCCCGATCATCTCCGAGTCTGTGCACTCGCATGGATCGTCCCCCCCCCTCGGAGATCCACTCGGCAGCTCCGTCAGTCGGACCGCTTCTCGCACCCGGGCCCGGCCCCGCGTCCTGCTCCGCCCTCCTCCTCCTCCGAGAACCACCGGGCCGTTAAAAAGGCAGGACGCACACTGCCAGTGGCGCGCACACGCAAAAAAACACACACGGAGTGTCTCGCCGGGGACGCGGCGCCCAGCCCCCAGACAGCCAGGCGGTGGAAAAGAGAAAGGAAGAGGGACGGTGGAGCGCCAGAGGGGGAGAAAATACAGGCTCGTCGTGTGGCCGGCCCACTGTTTCCAATCTGCAGAAGGTTTTTATACGTTTTGCAGTAATGTCTGATTACACCACAGCCGGCCTAATTACCAGTCTGACTGTGCAGACAGAGAGAGAAAGAGAGAGAGAGAGAGAGAGAGAGAGAGAGAGAGAAAGTACATGGTTCCAGGGTGAAGCGGTGGACGTTAGAAAGGTGACGGACGGACAGCCGGAGCGTTCCTTCATGGATTCACTTTCTGGTCTAAATATACACCTCCACTCACTTAATGTAGGGGGCATCATCTTTGAGATAAAAGTGAATTAAAGGAATAGTCCACCCAAACAATGATGTACCTTCATTTTCTACTCACCCCCATGCTGAACAACACTCTGAA
>JAUESF010018101.1:0-11205 GCA_032274765.1 Malacoctenus tetranemus | reverse complement strand
GCCGAGCCGCCCCTTTCAAAGCAATCTGGCTCCGCTCAGGCCTCAGCCCTTTATCATGTTTTGACCTAAGACGAAGACACACACACACGCACGCACGCACGCACGCACGCACGCACGCACGCACGGTGCAGAAACGCGCCTGGCGAAGCTCTCGGCGATCAAAAGCCTCGTCGTAGCTTTGATTCTCCAGCAACAAACGTCATGTCAATTCAGCTGGTGCTCCTCCTCCTCCTCCTTTAAACGTCCTTTGCTCGCACCACCGCTGCCTCCATTCTTCTTCCCTGCTATCTCCATTACTTCCTTTTCTCCCACTGCTTCATTTGCTTCTTTTCTTCCGCCTATTTCTCAGATAATGTTCCTACTTTGAAGCAGCTCCCGCTCGCCTCAGCCACTCGGCCCCTCTTCTCCTCTCCTCATCCCTCCTGGCCTCATTTTTGGCCTCGCTTATTCCACTGTTTCCTTCATCTCCAATCTGATGATCTTCCGACGCTCAACCTCAGTTTTATTGTTCCCTGTCGCTCGCGCCTGGAAGCTGCCGCTCCTCTCTGTCCCCCCCTCATCTCACACACAGGCACAGCGTCCATCAGGTGCAGCATCCAACATATGCAGGGCCGGCCCAAGCCTCCATGGGGCCCTGAGCAAAATTTGATTTTGGGGCCCTCTATTTCAGTCAATATTGATTGTTGATCATTCACACATCTACAATGAACTCAATGCAGCTCTGGCAGTGTTGTTCGCATCCGGTTGATGGTCTGACATGTCTGTACACATGTATGTGTTACACATTGAAATTCTGCTGTTGCTGTATCTCCAAAGGTAAAATAATCAGAAACACAAGTAGTACCAATGCAATAATAATATCAATAATATCAGTTAATGAAATTATGTTTTTGTACAACAATGCATATTTGATGATATAGATAGCCATTGATACATGGAAAAAAAATTACTAATCAATTTTTTTTACTGCTCTTGGGGGCCCCTAGCAGCCATGGGGCCCTCAGCCGGCACTCAGTTTGCTTATGCTTTGAGCCGGCTCTGATCGTATGCTTTGTTTCTTCAATGCTCACATAACTGAAAATGTTGCATAATCAGAGTCAGTGAGAGCTACAAATGACAATAAAGACTTGCTGTGTTAATGTGTCGAGGAGCCTGCCTCAAAAAACCAGAACTGACAATGACCTATTTAGGGGCTTTTTTGCAATGTTTTAAAGCCCCTCTCCTTGAGCCCAATGCATTTATCACATGTATCCAAACACCTCAATACAACTATCCACGCAGCTGTAAAGTCTTCAATTCCCAATTTCGTGGAAACTTCCGAGCCCTTTAGGCAACATTTACTGCCTGTTTATCTGCCTTCATCTCACTTTCAAGAGGTAGATATTTTTTTGGCTGTCCTTGTGATTTCGCGGCACAAAGACAGATCAGACTTCAGTGTGTGTCACAACAGAACTTGAGTCTGACACCTCTGATACAAGAAATGTAAGTGTTCAAGAGGAAATTTGATGCGTTTCTATGACAACTGTTGGTGTGACACATTAGCTGAGCAGTGTGTGGATCAGTCTAAGGATATTCATTCGTATGTACGCACGCACGCGTTCACTCAGTTAGGACTTGTGGAGTTGGACTTTTCCAAATGAGCAACAACTTCTCCAATGATCACTCCTTGGCCAATCAGCCGCCTGCAGGCTGTCAAGACTTCCTTTGCAGGTTTCTTTGGTGTGATTAGAACCTGGATGAAAAATGTCCAAAAAACTATCTGTCTGCAGAACACCAGACCTAATGGAAATGAGCTCAAAATGGGGAAGAGCTGTGTGGTGAGAGGCCAAGTGGGTACAAGTAGAGAAGTGCCAATAGTGGCTCGAGTAGCAAAGAATGTACGAAAACGGCAGCAGCCAGAGAGGGAAGCTGTCAACGCGCGTGTGTGTGTGTGTGTGTGTGTGTGTGGGGGGGGGGGGGTCTGCTCCTTCACCTGATGCTTTGTCATAATTTGAGTTCATTTGAAACCCTCTCGATCGTCCTTTGTTAATTTAGTAAATGAAAACCGAGTTAATGTTCTGCATCTATATCCGAGACTATCACCTTTGGTGATTTGGTTCACTTCCTCCTCCATCTGTTATTCTCTGCTCGTCCTCCCGAAGTGTTTGTTTCCTGTCCTCAGCGCTCACCTGCCCTCGCCCTCCTGCTGCCTCCCCTCTCACACTTTGGATGCAGCAGAACAACAACAGCCCAGCATGTCAGGTCAAACCTGCTGTACGGCGTGTGGTGTTACTGCCTGACCTGTGCCGCGAATCGCGCCATTACACGTGCTCTTTTCCTCACTTACCATAATCTAAGCAGGAAACTACACCGTATTGATGCTCTGCCCCTCTTGCCTACAGTTCTTCATCACAAAGAGAGATGCTGCCTGTGGTCAAAGTGCTGCTCATCAACCCTGTCATGACTCAGTGTGGTGGGAACCACCACTAGCGATGCTTCATCTGGGGGTACGACGAGTGGATGGCTCCGCTTGGCGCCAGTTTGGAGCCTCTCCCTGCTGTCGCTCCACCGACAGGGCTCAGACAGGTCGGCCGCTGCTCAGTCTCAGCTGGCAGTAGGTTGAGAAGCTCCAGCCAGAGGCTGACCCCGGGATGCTTGCAAGGGGGGGGGGCTGCAGCTCTGGGAGATGGATACTGCTGCTGGAGCTTTTGGGCCGTGGAGGTCCAACTTTGGGCTCGTGTCTGATCGAATGCTTCGACTTCATGTTTCCTGGAAAGTGGCTCACCAGGGAGGGATGTCAACAAATTACTGGCGACAGCTTAAGTGGAAATAATCAAACCAACCGTTTCCAAACCGTCACAGTGAACGCACATTTTTACTCCGTCAACGAGGTGAAAATGCGACATGGAAACAATCCGAGCAGCAGGTAGACTCTGATGCTGGTGTGCGTGGAGCAGTTTTAGCATATATTCACTTCCACAAATGAAGATGGCTTGTTGCTATGACAACCCACACTGACAAAGGATGCACATGTTATGAAGGGCAATCGAAACAGGAGAGAAACTTTTATCCAGTTCAGTGTTTCATGCCTGTGTCGATGTGCACTCTCTCTCCTGAAGTGTCTTGTTGTTCTGCCCTGATTGTTGCCACCTGTGTCTCCTCGAGCCCCCTGTGAGACAGACAGACATCTGTGTTTGCTGGAGGTGCCATGAACAGTGTTTGCACTGATAGAAACATGGCAAAAAACTCCAAAGCAGAAGTCCTGGGAGGAACCTGGGAGGCTACTGTTTTAACTGCTAGATATATAACAACAATATTTGAAGGTTTGTTTTTTATTTGACATTGAGGAAGAAGATACTTTAAGCCCTCAGGCAGGTTCAAAAAGTAGGTACAGCCTTCAAACTGCAATATTCCGACAAAATTATTATCTAATTGTTCTGTGTCCTCCAGCAGGTCATGATATGATCTATCAGCCTCTGCACAGTCATGGTCACACCTGATTAATTCAGACTTCAGCTGCAGGCACAGTGAGGCCACCTGTTAAAGTGCAGGATTTACCTGCAGATACTTTAAAGGTGGAGTCCAAAGTTCCCCCTCCCGAAAAATAGACGCTAGCTGGCTGTATTTCATCCTTCCCTTTTGTTTATCTCGGTTCGTGATGTTTCTGGGAGGAGATTGTGTATCCAGCCAATGACGGAGCTATATGGTCGTGACACTCTGTGGGGAAAGTCATCGACTGGGAGATGTCTGACAGAGTCGCTGAAACTTAAATTTAGCGGCAAGCCAAGCTGTTAACTAAGTAGCGTATTTGTTAGTAAGTGAGGCTGCCAGTAGACAACAGCATTATCGTGTGTGTATTAGCAGTGCTGGAAGAGACTGTGGGCGGGCACAGATTAGCCTGAGGGGAGGGGCTCTCAGTTTGAACAGTGTTTGCAAACAGAAACGGGGAACAGCTTCGGACTCCACCTTTAAGAAAAAGGTGCATTTGTTTTAAGTTCAAACACATTTCTGAAGTTTCATGAGAATGCACAGACTAAAGAATAAATGGTACAGCTCTTCACTCAATACATGCATAACTAACCACTTGCCTTCAGTGGGGAAAATTAAATCAAGCTTTAATTATCATTAATACACTAAGTTGTCAGGCATGCAAAATACAAGAAGGGAAAAAAACTTTCCTGATTCATTACATTCTCTCAAATTTCATTGGCTGAAACCTCAGGGGGCCAAGACTCTGATTCCCATTAAAAAGATAATTACCCCAACTGATAAATCCAGTTAGGGAATAAAAACTCGTGCTCTTGAACAACCAAACTTGAAGTACATGTGCTCAATCCTGCATTTCAATTAGTGATTTCTACTTTACTGGATGTAAAACAGTTTGAGATTGCTTTTTTGTGGTCCTGGTTAGAGGGTGAAGCCCTGAGTCTGTCTGAGTCGGGGTCCCGCAGCTGGGGGGCTTTGGATCAGGTCATGTCACCTGGACAGGATAAATCTGTGCTGCCTGGTTTTTTGCTCTTTCGAGGGAAATCATACGTAATGGTTCATAATTGCATCTGTCAATAAAAGGTAAGTGACACGTTTATGTAGCGATAGCACAGCTCAGACAGAGGGTCCACCTGCAGTGGTAGGACAGGTCAGTTCAGACAAGTATTAGTGAACATCAGGCTACAGAAAAACAGTACTGTGGACCAGCTGTTGTAGACTTTTTGATGTCATCATCTGTTCTAGTGATATTTGATGCTGAAAATGAGCCAAAATGTTTGAAAAAGTTAACAAGCTCCTTTCCACAAAAGCATCCCAGGCATTTCCCTCCTGCTCTGTGAACGCTCAGTGAGGTCGTCTTTGGCAAACGATTCCTTCCCATCCAAATCATCAGGCAGAAGGTGGAACATGTGCCACAACCCAGTAATGACTCACTCGCCCAAAAATATCCCCATGGATTAGGTGGTGAGCCAGACTTACAGCTGACACTCACACTGAGGAAAATAATTTGTGTCTCCCTCACTCGCCAGCTTCCATGTCCGCAAACACACCCACAGACACACATCCATTTCATCCAAGTATCCCATTCACTCCTCTTTTTCCTCTCTCACTCTGTCACCTGCTGAGTTCTCAAACGGTCTCCCACAGCAGGAGAAGATTGGCATTTTCCTCTCCCCCCCCCACTCACACCCACACAGACACACTTACTCACTCTCACATTCCTGACAGCTGTCAGACGTGTTATTGACTGTCACTCTGGGCTTCCTGCAAACCGCTAACATGGGGATGTGGTGAAACCTCAGGTTTTCTAGCAGTGGAATATTTAAAGCTGTACAAGCCGTTTTCTAACACGACTAATGTTACATGAAGGCTGAGAAAATGACTTGGCTCCTGCACTGAATGTGAATGCTTCTACTGGTGCCTGTTTTCCTCTGATTCCTGCTTTCCTGTTCACAGGCTTTTATATGTGAACACCCAAGAGGAATAGAAACAAAGCATGTTTGCTTTTATTTACCTACTTTTTGCTTTCACACCCAAATTTCAGGGTTGTGATGTTACTTGTTGCCTTTCCAAGGTCCAGTGTAAAGTTTACAGCACCATCTGGTGGTTAAAGCATGGATTGAAATTTACATGGAGGAATCCCCAGCTCACTCCTCCCTCTCCGAGAACACTGGATTAGTACAGTGACATTAGGATCAGTATTACAAACCTGATTTTGTTTGAGTGGAATAAAATTGGTGGTAAATTGTTTGAGTATGTATGCAAAAGACTGGAATAACAGTGAGAGCTAACATTGTTTGAACGATAGTCACAAACTCTTGGCACCATTGGACACACAACACAACTGTCCAGTTCTCAACACTTTCCTCCTTGTTGGTGGGTTTGAGGTTGTGAGACCTCCACCCTCCAATGGGAAAACAAGCTCTGATTGGCAATAACATTGATTGTTTAGCTGTACAAACACCGTAGAAACCACACTTATGCTGAATGATTGATATCAAGGCCACGAAGAGCCAATACATTTTACTTTACAGTGATAATACACTAAACACTGAAATGATCCCAGTAGGGAGTAAATTCAGCTTCTGCAATTAAGCCTTTTGTAATGTTTGTAAATAAAGAGAAAAATCATTCCTATTCGACTCACCTGGCATTGCTCCCAAAGGAACTGCTTATTAGTGCATTTCTCTCTCGATTTAAACACTTGATGGGTTTGAGAATCATTGAAGTCTGTCACAATTCACATAAACATTTCTGGGTTTTATTGTCGTGATTTGGAGGGGCTGTGGCACAAATGTTCCAACAAAAAGTAAACAGATTAACTCGACACACTTTTGTGTTTGTACTGTATAGATTGGCAGAGCACAGACGTGGAACAAACCTCCTCTGAAATCGCCTGAGCTGCTTCCTTACCAAGAAAACAATGCAGTGATGATGGATGGATGGTAAAGCACCACTTATTTGAACGCTGCTTTGAGCTGATACATCGTAGTGACACTGACCCAGGTTTATATACAGTTGAACACAAACTTTCTCAAAGGATTAAATAGGTTTCAAATGCTCCATTGCTCCTCTATGACTTCATTAGTCTGTATAAATATGTACATGTATCTGAATCGCATGTGTTCCATCTTGCTGATGCATGCAAGTGCACAAGAAAGAAAGTCAATATCTGCTTAACAAGCAGGTCGGGGGTGGGGGGGTGGGGGGGTGGGGGAGCTGACCTCTGATTAATTTGTAGCACTGCTCCATCTCACTTCACACTATATTTACTTTGACAAATGCAGTGCAGTCAAGGAGAAAATGGAAAGCTAATGGAAATTTAATTTGCTTGTGTGCGTGAGGCTATGTGTGCGGCCTGATAAATCTGAGTCGCGCCGTTTGATTTGCACGTTGGCGCAGTGCTGCCAAGTCGGCAGCCCGCGGCGGGCTCTCAGGCCTTTTCATCAACCGCCGGAGCCTGCTGGAGGCGTCAGGGTAATGTCATCAATTAACCAATAATTTCAATTAGCCATTTTCAGCTGAGCAGCACAATGCAATTAATGGACGCCACATGCACACGCGGCAGCGGATTTACACACTAATGACATGGATTGCTCACAAGGATCGGAGCATTGTGTGGCACACTGCAGAGGACCCAACCTTTGTTGTTTTGTATATAGCTCATTCCTATTATTATTTTCTGTAAAATCACACACACAGTTTGCTGACAGGCTCATTTAAAACTTGCAATGTGATTCACTAAATCTGAAAGAAATGTGTGTTTTAAATAACATTTTTGTGTTCCACAAGGGGAACAAAGCACAACATTTTTTCAGAATATCAGTAAATGTTATTTTCTTCAAAGCACTGACTTGCTCACACTTCAGCGTGTGGTATTGTCGTTCTTTGTAAATGAGGTCCTCGCAGCCCAAAGTCCACTACACCCACACCAGAATCTTATTCTTAATTGGTTCTCACCTCTCCTCTGCAACTACATCTCACTGCATTGTGACAGTGACACTCTGGTCTTTAAGTCCCAGTTTAACCAGACTCCCTGATGGTGGTGCTTGTATATGTGTTGAAGTCCACTCCTGCTCATCCAGCAAGCTGTGCAAAATCGTTCATCTCAGGCTTCTAGTTTTTTTTGTTCAAGTAAGCCAACAAATCAAAGAGCTGCTGTGTTTGAAGGGCTTGTGCCATCTCAAAGAAAAAGTGACAGCTTTTTCACATGCTAAATCGGTTTAGCCTTTCTCCTACCAAAGTTAAACCTAGTATAATGAAGGCCAGGATGAGGCCAAACTGCTGTGTTAAACTTTCAGTTAACAGTAAATGAGAAAATTTCTGCTTCCGTGACACACTTCACTTTCTTCCAGTTTTCACACCTGTATACAGATCCCGCTGTTGTCTGTTGATTCTTTAAAAACAGTGGAACATTTTACAAAACTGGATACAGGAAACAGAAAAAGAGGTTCTGTCGGGGCTTAGGTGTCACTACGATTCAGTCCCCTGGCAAAAACAATAATATAGGACCCCACTGACTTGAAGCAGAGGTCCAAAACGCGCTCGCCTCAAAGCAGCATTGTAGCATTACCTACAAGGCGTCCCACGGGTGCGCAGATGGGTGCAAGTGCATTTGCTCTTTTTCTTGACAACACAAGGTTGGAAAGGACCCAAAGAGATTAATTCACATTGCAACTACAGTCATTCTGTCAGCTGCTCCATTACTTCCTCTTGCATCAGCACAGAAGTATATCTAATGGCTACAAGGAGGCATACAGCGAAAGAAAAAAAAAATGAAGGTACCTACCGAGACCACCAGCCACTATGACTCTACCACCCAGGCATCCTGCCACGAAGTCAGCCCTCTTCTCCCTCATCCTGGAGGTTCGTGAGGGTTTTATCCAAATACCTGTCGAAGGAGGGAACGCATGAATTCAGGGAATCAGAATTTCATAACACTTTGAGAAGCTCAACATTGTCTCTAACAATGGACACCGAGCAAAGCAAACGGTCTGTGTCCATTTTTAGGTCAATGAGCTCCAAAATGTTCTTTGTGTGCAACGAAGGGTGAAAAAAAATCAGTCAAGAAACAGAGTTTTGGGGTTAAAGGTACAATGAAACACAAACGCTTTGCTAAATTGATAGAGATTTACACATCTAGTCTGTTTTTTCTTACACCTGGAAAACAAAACTTTAGCAGAGGTGATAACTTTCCTTTAAAGTCAATGGCAGCAGCAGATCAAGACATTGGGACAAAAAGCTATAAAAAGGTAAAAGCTTTAAAATGCCAACTGAGGATGAGTTTACGTCCCAATAACTCATGTTGTCACAGATGAGTGACTCAACTTGAAAATCACTTTTGCAAAAGACGAAATCAGCCGACGATGAAAAGTGATCAGAGTGAGGATCACAGCATTCACACGACATCTAAGACCAAATAATTCGGGAAATCTGGAGACTAATAAGCAAGAGTGAAAGTCCTAATTGCACTGGGCGAGATTCAAAGGCCTTCAGGCAGTACTGTAATGAGAACAGACATGGTTTTGTGCAGGAAACCACTGCATTGGTTCAGAAACCGTCTTCTGTGGACACAGCTCACCACACACCAACCAACGCACGTTTACAGATCAATATCTGAAAGAAAAAGCCAGATCTGAATGAAACACTCAGTCTAAGACAAGATGAGACAGAAAAGAGCTGAAGTCTGTTTGGAGACCAGGAACTAAAGTCTTGTCAGAGTGCGTCCTCCTTCAGAAACCAGACTGTTCACTGTTACATTAGTGTCTGGAGCATGGGCGGCACACACGTCACCAACCCAACCAACAATGCTGCTAAGTATTCAACGAAACGTGTGCTCCTGCTTCGACAACTCTTTCAGGAAGGACTTTTTTTACTTCCCCATGCAAAAGATCACTTCCTGCTTTCATTAAAACAGCATGGAGTCACAGCTGAGGAGTCCAGGTGCTGCTTTGCAATGCAACAGTCTTTCACACCGGATTCCAACACTAAGATCACAGGAAGGAGGAATCGCCGACTTGCTCTGGGACTTCACGGCTTCCCATAGCGCCGCTTGTTGTTGCAATCTGCGCAGGAGAAAGCCAGTGCAGCGTCGTGTTTGGCTGACAGGCAGTGAGCCTGCTGAGACTCCTAATAAGGGAGCAAAAGGAATTTCCTAACAGCGTTATCGCTCTTATCATCCAGTTGCATGAAAGAATGCATCCAGCGTGTTCGAGTTGCGAGTCTGCTGGTCCTCATGTCGGCCACTCTGCCGCCGTCATTTTTTTGGACAAACACAGGGCAGGGCATTAGGAAACGGTCCCTGTTGGATGGAAAGAGACAGAGAGAGCTTTGAGGCTCCAGGACGGAAATGGAAGAAGGAAGAGGAGGGAATTTGGCAGCACAGTGAGACCTCCCCCAGGAGCATCCTTGCCCCCCCCCTCCCCCCACCTCCCGCTTTCTCCTCTTCCTCCCTGGCTGGAAACCCTCTATTTGACGGCAGATTACAGCCCTATATTTGGGTCCACGACACATCCCAACAGCATTTTTCCCCACTACTCCCTGACTCATGGCATCACACCAGGAGATGAGCAGCAGAATCCCATTAATGCAGTGGAATAGGCTAAAGAAACACTCATTTGAAATCTGCCATTGAACATTATGTATGCAAATTAATACATTGTGTAAATTAGACTTTGGAATTGGGGCGTTTTCCCTACAGAGCTGCTGCCTATATACATTAGGGTTGGCAGTTCCACAGACAGTAGCTAGTAATCACTCATATATATTAGTGGGTCGAGTTTGGAGGAGGGAGAGGAAGCTCAAAGTGTTCCGCTCCACCCAGAGGACGCAACTTGGCAACTTTTATACATGTACAAACATGAACCAGCTTGATGTCACAAACTCACATTGAAGCCAATTCACTAACAGATAAATAGTGCATGCTGTCCCATCAGCCTGGCTGCCTCCATAAAGGGGCTTTATTGGGTGCTGAGACTACACTGAACAGACTACGAGGAGAAGCATCAAATAACGGATCAACCATGTGTGATGGGATCTACTAAACCTTAAATCACTTGTGCATTCAAAATTAAGACTGAACTTACCACGTTTGAAAAGAATGCACAAGAAACATCATGAAAACATTGAACTATAAACCTAAAACCTGGTATCAGTTCATCAGCAGCACAGCTGAACGCAACAATGAACTCGACATCCTATTTTATTTCAACAATGTGGTGACGGTGAGTGATGTTAACAGCTTCATCATGAAAACATAAAAATTATGGTTTAAGTTAAGATAATTATATGTATTATTTACACTTTGAAGTCAATGACTGTTACACTACATGCTGACTTTTTATAAATTTTAGGCCTGGCTTCAAAAACAGAGATTAAAAAAAAATCTAAAGTATATGTTTGCTCCTTTTCAATGTTTTGTCTGAAAATCTTTAAATAAAAACTTCAAAATCAGTGGTGCAGTTGATTCAATCATCGTCAAGGTTTGTTTAAAGAGCTTTTCTCTCCATATTTGAGGTAAACACTGTTACTGACAGGTCAAATCCTTGTTCAAGTAACAAAAAAGCAAAAACAAGTTCTGCTCTGCTTTCATTCATCACTATTCTGAGAAAGAGTTGCTTTCAGCAGCTGCCAAACGGAACCCAGTGGAAACGAGTTAAACAAATTAAACACTGGGTATCAGTTACAGCTATGAGCTGCAGGATTGCATCACAATGCGACAAAGCAACCTCAGAAAAAAAA
>JAUESF010018091.1:0-11206 GCA_032274765.1 Malacoctenus tetranemus | reverse complement strand
GCCCCAGACTCTCAATAAATAAATAAATATATATATATATATATATATATATATATATATATATATATACATATATACACGTGTGTCTGTGTGTGTGTGTGCGCGTGTGTGTGATAGGTGATAGAGAGAGAGAAGGGGGAGTGAGAGGACAAGATGGTGCATGTGACTCTGTCACGTGATGTGGCGCGCTAAATCTGAGGAGACAATGGCCACAGCTCCTCCTGCTCTCAGTGATCCTTTAATGGGCACACGAGGGAGAAACACAACTCTTCATAACAACCGAGACATAACAGAGATCTGGGGCAGATAGCTATGACCTCCTCTGTTTATCCCACTTCTCAAGTGTTGCTCAAATCGTAGTCTCCACATAACCTCCTTTGTCTCAGTAATGTCTTTTCTCTTTGTGGCTTACCTCTTGCTCCT
Organism: Malacoctenus tetranemus; assembly: GCA_032274765.1. Classification (NCBI taxonomy): domain Eukaryota; kingdom Metazoa; phylum Chordata; class Actinopteri; order Blenniiformes; family Labrisomidae; genus Malacoctenus; species Malacoctenus tetranemus. The sequence continues at coordinate 10,783 of JAUESF010018091.1, read as the reverse complement.
AAGGGACCCTGAGGAGAAGTAAGTCAGAAACAAATGATCTCTGATTGAGACGAATATGAGCAACTGAGACTGATATCCAGGGATGAGATTGCAGATGGGCACCACATTTTTGCTCTGGGTAGATATAATACAGATCAGGGGCAGACGACTATGAGATCTCCTCCATTTATCTCACTTCTCAAGTGTTGCTCAAATCGTAGTCTCAACTTGATCTCCTTTTTGTCAGTGATGTCTTTTCTTTTAATGGCTTACTTCTTGCTCTTAAGGGACCCTGAGGAGAAGTAAGGGAGAATCAAGTGATCACTGGTTGAGACGAATATGAGCAGCTCAAATTTATCTCGAGATGAGATTGAACACCACAAGTGGCACATTTTTTGCTATGGGAGTGCCTGTCCCAGTTTCAAAGCTTCTGGCTGATGGCTGCACTTAAAAGCAAGAAAACAGGAATCATCAGCTGACCACATCATTTTCACTCAAGGCTTTACCTCCAGTCATCAGTTATTGTCACTCACCCAGAGCCCCCTTCTTGACATTACCTTGACAACTGGTGTTACAGCCATGGCAAACACATTTGTCTCAACAAAATACATTTGGACACTCAAATCAGGTCTGAGCACTTCTCGTGGGCCTGAAACATGTTTTTTGAAAAACAAATAGCCGTCACTCATCTACCTTATCTCTCTCTCTGTGCACCTTGTCCTCAGCGGAGCAGCCTCTCGCAGGTCACAGCATTTCAAAACAACCCTGCCTGACCCTGGATGGGATGCGCAGCCAGCTGGATAGAATAAAGTAGCTTGGCTTCTGTTGCTGTCACTTCTATTATTAAAGACAATTTACGGAGTGGTTCCATCCATCTGGCTGATTTTAAAGAATGGATTACCAGTTTTATGACCCACCCATACTGCCATCCAAGAGCATACTGGCCACGAGGGCCTTTTTTGAACGAAAATAAAAGCACTCATAGGATCAGCTTTGACTAGGCCTGCAGTGCAGTCACACTGACAAATATTGGTTTGTTCTGACTGTTTTGAAAACAAAACTGAGCAGTAATGAAGCTTCATTAAGCTTTAGCTGAAATTGATGAGTTTTTAATCTTTAAGTAGAAGTAAAAAGTAAAGCAACCACCCTTTCGCCACTCAGTTGCCTACAGTTTTTTTTTTTTTGCCTATCCATTAGTTCAAGGTGGCAAATGGGGAAAAAAACAAATGTCCCATTACATTAGCTTAATCCTTTAAGCCAGGGGTCTCCAATCCTGGTCCTGGAGGGCCGCAGCCCTGCATGTTTTCAATGTGTCCAGGCTTCAACACACCTGATTGCAATAAGCTGCTCGTTATCAGGGTCTGTTGCAGAGCTACATGATCACACCAACAAGATTCAGGTGTGTTCGAGCACTAATACATTGAAAACATGCAGGGCTGCAGCCCTCCAGGACCAGGATTGGAGACCCCCGCTTTAAGCTGACATCTTTCTTTGTTGGAACAAACAAACGGTGAGTTCTACGTTTCTTTGACTTTGAGCTATCTTTACACTTTTCTTTTGATGCTGTATCCATTCTGATGGTGATTAAACTGATTCTTTGGGAAGATCTAAAAATGATTGTAAATGAGTGCAGAATGTTGCACTCCGAGATGCAATAATGAGCAATGTGAATTCAAAGTGAGTTGCAGTTGTTTTCCCTCTTACAATGGCACTCATTTTGCACTGTGTGAGTCTATATCCAGGCTGTGGCTGTATCATCTTCAGTAATCATAATTCGCGTAGATGTTTTTTTATTGACCTCTGCTTACATGGCTTCAGGAGGACTCGTATGCTTTTCTAGGAAGTGAGAGAGGAGAAGAGAATAGAGAAAGAAGAGATTATTCAAACAGTTTGCTGTGACCTCACATTTGATTGTGAATATTCTAATGGTCCCCGCTTGCAGGCAAAGGAGATTTAGTTAAATTTCAATGTCTAAGGTTTGGCTATATGAAGCCATTTCTCCTGAAATAGTTATTTTCCCCCAAGCACTTTGGTTGGCGGATATATTCTCCATTGATATATAGTCTCTTAGGAGGTTAAGCCAGAGCCTGATATTTAGGATAGTTTTATTTTTCTAGTTAACTATGATTGTTCTTTTGGCGATGGCTAATGCTGCAAGGGTAGAGTATAAAGACTTGTTTGGAACATTGGTTTTTGATAAGTCACAGAGAAGGCAGATGCTTGGAGAAAGAGGAATCCTGCAAGCCAAGATGTATGATATTTAATCTACTATTGGTTATCAGAAGAGCTGGACTGCAATGCATGTCCAGATTGCATGAAAGTATGTATCTGAAGTAGTTTGACTGCATTGTGGGCATTAATCAGTATCACTGAAACCCATTGCATTCAATTTGCGTTGAGTGATGATGTCATCTCGTTTTGATTTTAGCATTTTGTAATTCAGACCATATTTTATCACAAGGATCAAGTGTATATTCTTCCGTTAGGCATTTGATTGCTTTTTCCAAGTCCTGTTTGACTTGTTGTTCGTGCTTATTCTTATAGGAAGAAAAAGATATAATTTTTCCTTTCAATACACCTTCCTGGTTGCACATAACACTGTAGCACAGAAAAAATTCACCATCAACATAATTAACATCTAATATTAGATATTTAATTTTATGCACTACATTGATTTTTTTTTTTTTGTGCACTGCGAGTGTGCGAGCAGTGCACGATTGCGCAGATTTAGAGGAAACATTGGTGGGAGGTGAATAATCAAAGGCATCATGGACTTGAACGACAAGCCAGGTTTTTGTTGTTTTTTTTTTTTTTTTACTTTTATGCTTATTCCAACTGAAACTGAATGTTTTCATTTTGAAGTAATTTATCTCAAAGTGTGGGACTGGAGATAGGAACATATTAATCCACAATCAGGATCAAGATTAGCATGCATCACCCATCCCATGTGAGCCAATGAATCCATGGGTTAACAAAGCATTCTATGAAATTTAGCAGTTCTTTTCTAGATTAATTTAGTTTAACACATTGAAATGTCAATTCAATTCATATGAAAGGATTTTTGTAATTGACCGATGGCTAAACCACGCCCTGAAATGTGATGAGCCAATCACAGTGCGCACAGCTAACCCAATACACTCAGACATTCTCTGCTTGAATGCCCATTGAAATGCATTCAAGATAGTCCATTTTGTTCAGTTTTATGTGTCTTTATGTGTTTTTTTTTTTTTTTTTGTTTAAAACGGTCAAACACACTTTCAAACTCATCGATAAATTAAGAGTCAACACTCAAGCTCACGGATGATTTTGGACTGTGGGGAAAAAAAGTATCCAGAGGGAAATCACACATGCACAAGGACAACATGCAAACTCTGCACAGAAAGCCCCCACCTGGGTTTGAACCCAGGACTTTATCATTTTAATGCGAGACTGCCAACCAGTGCATATCTGAAGCCATGGGCCACTCTTTTCCATAAAATCCCCTCACTAAACAGATGAAGTCAATGCAGTGATACTGTAGCACTTCGTCAACATATGAAGAATTTTAAATTGGGAAATATTGCTGCAATTTCCGTCTACCACCCGTGTATATTGAGTAGTCAGTGTTGCCCTCAGTAACCTTTTATGATTTTCTGGGATGTTTAAACTTTTATGCTGGCTGAATATAGAACTACGCTGAAGTAATGAGGAATAAAAACATTTGCAGACCTCATGGTGGCTGATGGTACCTCTGTGTGTTATTTTGAACCAAACAAGGAGACTGCGGGCCTCCCTTGACCCAGACATGAAAGGCCTTTTTGGAAGAGGATGGAAATGAGCTCCAACATGGCGAGGCTTCCGCTATGATGAAATGGGGCGTGGTGAGATGTTAGGGCAAGGGGGATATCATCCGTGCTCTTGCTGACGCTTTCCCAACTGATATGCTTTAGACCGAGAACTCCCTTTCCTCTCTGTTGGTGTGGAAATTGTGTCAATTTAACGGAAAACCGCGCAGCTGGGAAGATGACACACTTTATTGTCCTCCTTGGGAACCCTTTCAAGAACTGCTGGGGGAACTCTTAGAACCTACTTTGTGAGGCACTGATTCGAAGAATATTGCTGAGTGAATGCATTCCTCGTGCCTTATTGCCTTCCTACTATATTCTGATATGTGAAGAACTACACAACAGTAAAAAAAAAAAGTTATTCATGCTGTTTACACATGAAGACAATAAAAAAATTGGCCTAAATGTACAAAAGAAGCAGCATTGATTAACCTTTTTGCTGAATAACTGACTTCTTCCAAAGATAAACCACTGTTAAAATTTAACCACTAAAGCAGAGATGCTTTCTTTCGGACTGAACTATAACAACAAATTGTGAGATGTGCCCATTACACCAGTAATTGTCACTTGGAGATCAAATGAAGTAGAACAAGAGCTAAACAGTAAAATTCAGCTATTTTGCTCAACAAATTGTGTTTGCTATGACTAATCTCATCAAAGGCCTCACTGCTGAGTTTTAGATAACACAGAATTACAAGAGTGCAGAGAAGTGTCAATTCTCGAAAAAAAAAGGCTTTTTGCAAATTTGGCATAATCTGCAATTGTGAAAATATAGTCATGTTTTTCTCAAAGCACTAAAATCAATTTGTGTGTAAAATGACAAAACAATGACTTTGGGTTTTCATTCACAATGCTCTCACTCAAACATTCCTCAACTGGCTGTCGAGTGTTATTGCATTTTCCAAGCCACGTTTTCGAAGAAACAAGAGTTTAAACATCTCCCAAACCTAAACCTTTCCATGTGTCCGGAGCAAGCATTGGAAAAGCAGATTTAAATCGGGACATATAGATGGATTTTCTTGTCAGTCTCATCTTATTTATCACCTCATCTTATTTATCTGATTTTAATGATGGAATAAAGTAACATTTTTTACAAAAAGTTAAGACTGAATACTTTACAAGTAGTGTCTTTTATTTGTTTGTTTAACTCAAGACTTTAAGGTCTATCAAAGGGTGTCCAATAGAGGATCCTTATGTGATGTGATGAGTGATCATTGCTTTATTGAGAAAGAAAAGCATGGGAAATCACACAAAGATACATAATATAATAGCTGAATGAATCAAGACTGCAAAGAAAGCCCTTTATTTCGTCTGTTAAGGTGAGTTTGTTAAAACTTGAAAAGTGGAACCTGCAAAAATCTCCCAGTGTCACTGCTCTGGCCCCACTGGAGATCCACTCAAGCTGCATGTGACTCTTTCGTCAAGATGCGTCTGACACCCCTGCACTGAAACATTCAATTTAATTGGGTGTTGGTTTGGCCAAAAAGTGATTTTAAAGTTCCATGCCGTGGCAACTGAAGCCCCCATGTGGACCAAATGGTTCTTTGGCGAGCTTTGGGAAGGATGGTCATGACTGCGGAACCTAACTTAAGACTCTCTCAGGGCCACTTCATGATTATCAGCTATGGCAAAGGCTACACATAAGGCTGCACACATACAATGGAAACAGATAAACAAAGGTGGAGAGATGAATTGAACAGAAACAACAGAGAATGTAAGAATTCAAAAAGGACTGACAGTGATCGAGAAAGTAATGCCATGCAGGAGTGAGGAAGGGAGGGAGCAGCCACACGCCTGGCTGAGCTCTTTATCAGAGCCCCTCACCTGAACAACTGCTGTGTATCTGCTCTCCAGCCCATCATAGGTGACAATGACACACTGCTTCTGCTGCCAAAAATAGCACATTGGCTGATGACAGCAGTGCTGGTGTCAACAAGACAGAGCAGGGGCTGATGGGAGACTCTTCCCTCAGCTTACTGATTACTAAAGGGAATGAAATCTGTCACAACCTTGCAGGTCCTCCAAGGACCATCATGCTAATCAACCCTAAGGGTGGGAAGGCACTTTGCAATAACTGCCTAAGCCCTAAACATGGCTAAAGTTGCACAAACAAGAACAGGAAACTTGAATAAACCAAGAAAAATTGTGGGAGTTTTTTGGTTTTTCCAATTAACTGAATCTGGAAATGTTAACACTTCACATGGATGCCAAAGTTGAAAAACCAAAGATCAATTCAATTAAGTTTGAGGGATTTAGTGTGGTTAATGTTGGGATTTACAGCAGGTAAAGCTTGGCTATTGACTATTAATTGATTTCTAAGAGCAATTAATGTAAAAATTTATCAATTAGAATTTAATTTTGGGGCACCACCCTGTGAACAGGGATCAATGACCAAACCAATGACGGTCTCAAATGAAGGGATTTGTTTAGGAAATCGCCAAACTGAAGGAGTGAAATTGAGCACTCACCATACAACCAGTAGCTATCACAATAATGTACACAATAATCACTTAGAGGCTTCTTATTCCACTCGCAACTGTTCATTACACACTGTATTTCATTTACAATCCACACACTATCAATAAATGCTTGTCTAAAGCTATCTCAAAAGGTGTACACGTAAAATCACACAACAATCAAAAACAATTATCCACAGCAACACCAGGTAAGCTAATTTGAGTGGTGCGTGTGAGTGTGAGTGTGAGTGTGAGTGTGAGTGTGAGTGTGAGTGTGTGTGAGAGAGAGAGAGAGGAGGGGGATTGAGTGGGCAAAAGGGTGGATGGTCACAGAGAGGACAAGATGGTGCACGTGACTACGTCAAGTGGTTAGTAAAGGACAGAGAGATATTTTTCGATAATATTTCACACAAAGCGGCTTCTAGTAGGAACAGCTTCAGTTACAGACGGACCGGTGGTCCTTGAGACAAATAAGCGAGAGAGAAACAAAACCGAACTAGGGACAGTTTCAAGAAAACACAGTTCATGCAAAGTTCATAGTTTCTGCGTAGACACCAGTGTTGTAGTCAAGACCACCTAAACCGAGACCGAGACAAGACCAAGACCACAGTGTATCAAGGCCAAGACAAGACCAAGACTTTGAGGGGTCGAGACCGAGACAAGACCAAGACCGGGGCGGGGCGAGACCGAGTCGAGACCAGACCAGTGTCCCACACTGCACGACACACTTATGATAAAATGTAGGACATGCAGACCATAGGCACCCTTCAACCCCTTCTCTTTTGTTGACCTATACTTTATGTATCTATGTATAATGAAGTGTCTTGATAAAATAATCAGAAGACACTGCAGGGATGAATTTCATGTGTGTTGTTTGTTTTCTATAAGCAAACAAATACAAACACGAAGGAGCTGAAAACGTCACCTTCTTTATTTAACACTGTACTGAATGATTTTCCATCCACCTAACAAATTGCAATTTTTTGTGCAAGCAGTTTCAAAAATGATGACATCATATGCCGAACTAGATCTGCAGTGCTGAAACATCTAAGACCATACAGTCCATATACACAACAAACATATGTGAAAGACCACAAGAACATGGACTTTAAAGTAGAGTGTGATTGCATGTTAGAAATATCAGAGACTGCAACATTCTGTGACTTAAGCGTGCATGATGTGGTCTCATTATGATGCCCCCTCTACGAAAAACCCTCTCCACTGGTGCTGAGGAGGCAGGGACAGACAGCACCTTCAGTGCCAACTTGTGGAGTTGTGGGAATCGCTCATGGTTTTGGGCCCAGAAGTTGAGTGCATTGTCAGCATCAGACTCTTTGATGGAATCGAAGTGTTTTCTTATCTGTGTTATCACTACGCTCAATACGTTTCTTGCAAAATCACAGCAATGATATTAATAAGTAACTCTAAAAATGCACAGGGAGTTGTGGTCTTGACTGGGCTTGAAATGAAATCCCGAGTCCGCTTTGTCCGAGACCGAGACAAGACCGAGTAAAAATGTAGTCGAGTCCAAGACGAGACCAAGACCTTCAAAAAGTGGTCTCGAGACCGGTCTCGAGACCACTTTTTGACCGATCTCAAGTACTACAACACTGGTAGACACAAAAGCTCTCTTACTTGACGTCGTTTATCGCAACTAGCGTGCTTCCCAGCGTTGTCAATCCTCCGATGGGGAAAGTGCGGGGCAGTTGCAGCATCCAGCAGGAGGGTGAATTTGGGCTGGCTTCGAGGGACATCAAGGGGCCAGCGGAGTTAACCCGTAGAAGTGGCGTCTGTGGTTTCTTTGGGAGAAAGTGTTTTCTCCTTGTCTGCCAGATGAGGAGGACAACCGATAGTTATTTCGCCTTGCTCCAAAATCCAAAGGAAAGTGTCTGGACGAGCGAGGAACTGTGAAGTGTTTTGCCAGTGTGAACTGTGGCCCGGGTTGTGGTGCACGGCTTGGGTAGAGGGTCGTTCCCCTCTCAGTGGCCTGCCAGGCTCTGACTCCCAGAGTCACCGGAAAGAAAAGGAGTTGAACAGTGCAAAGCGCTGTGCTATATTTGGGGCTGTAATGTCCGTGGACCTCCCGCAGCAAGGCCGTGGATCGGCCAATGAGGGACGTGAGTTGGAACCTAACCCCTTTCGGGGTCCAATGACAGACTGGATGCTTCATCCGCGGGCCATCATTTCCTTCGTTGCCAGTCCCGCGAGATCCTGGTTTGACATGGCCCAACATATATGTATGTAAGTATGCATGACTCCTGACACTGACTCCTGGGTGTTTGTCAAGGAACCCGTTTCGCTGTCTGCCAAGCTAGAAATCAGCTCTACAACATAGTAAGAGCAGAAAACTGAGTATGCATCTGTGAGGTTTCTGTGATGACAGACACAAGCTCGTCATTTCGGCGATGTCCAGCAACATTGACTGAAATATAGCTGACTTACCATATTCAGAGTCACTCCCAAAGATACTTTAATCTAAACGATCTTTTTCCCAAGCCCCCATGGTCACATCCGCATTGTTGTGATTTGTTCATTTTTGTGATCTGCTTATTTTGATGGACAGAGTTGGTAACTTTGAGTCACTCCCTGTTTTGCTTTTCCTGACGTTGCGTTTCTCCTTGTGTCCTTTCTTCCACTGTCTGTCTCAGTTTCCACTGTTTCTCTTTAATATCGTGCCCACTCTTGTCTTTGTCCTTGATGTACAGCACCTGGCACCGATCAGCAACATGAAATGAGCAATTGGTGTGTTAAGGTGACTGAGTGTGATTGCATGATCCCCCCCACACACGCACACAGAAAACCGCGGCAGACCAAACCAGATGAGAGCGCGCATTCAGCGTCTGCATTATCGACACAGCGAACGCGCACTCTCATCTGGTTTGGTCTGCCGTGTTTTCCGTAGTGTTGTGAACTTGCAGGCGCGCACATTCAGGAAGCTCTATTTATTACTGTTGAGGCTCTAAAAACAGTCTAAATGATTTTGTTTCGAGTCAATTATGAACTGAGGACACTTGGATTACATTGGACGAGCAGTATGCAGGAATATTGACAGGTTTTTTGTGGACTTTGATGGACATTTTTTGGCTCAGGCGCAGCAGACCTCCATTTTTTGAATGTGGGCAGAAAACAAGGAACCTGAAAGATCTCCAGCTGCATTTGAGATGTCAAAAACGTGCTTCAGTGTGTTGTTCAGCACGGGAGTGAGTAGAAAATGAAGGCACATCATTCTTTGGGTTTACTATCCCTTTAAGGCTCCCATTCATTCTGGTTTCTAATGGATTAGTGCGATCTGTCATATGTAATAACACTGATTATGAAGAATGAAATCTCCATCGATGAAACACAACATTTTTCCGCAAGAAATCTCATCCTTCGGTGGTAGACTGTAACCCGGCATCTGCGTTTAACATACCTTTTTAACCCTCATTCAAAAAAATGCTTTTGTTGATCCAAGCTCATTAGTATTCACAAATATCATCTTTTTTAATCCTTCCGCAGCAGATTTACAACAAAAACTCAGCGGGCAATGACTCATTAGCATTTTATGCATTCAGGTTGCCACATATAAGCCATCATGAAACAAAAACTTTCTCTCGAAGCTATTTTGTAGCAATCTTGTATCAGGATTCCATTAAGAGGGCCAACAAAAACTGACATGAGGGCACATGGTCAAACCCACTGGCATTTACTGCAGCTCTAAAGTTTTAAAAATGTCATACAAGCTCCATATTTACAGTGGAATTTTTGGTGCGTAAATAATATCAGATATGCTACTAAATGTCAGAACACTCAGCACTTTAATTCTTTTTGCAAACACCAACCTGCTGCACCATCTACAAATTATTATATGCATCTGGTTGTTTCTACTTTTGGAGGAAAAGAGAGGAAAAATGAGCAGCAGTGGAAGGGTTAATTATGCGAACAGAATGCAAAGAGGCAGGGATGGGTGTCACAGCATCATGCACAGAAATGCCAAATAGGACAGGACAATGATTCAGAGAACACAGCATCTTCAAATCTACGGTTAGTAATGTTTGAACCATGAGATAAAACCAAGTCCAGTGAATGACCAAGAACATGCGTGGGGCCAGACACATGTTGCGTCTGTCACAGTCCCTGTCTCACATTCCCCTCCTGTCACTCTGCTGCAGTGACTTTCCACTCTCCCTCCCTCTGCTCCACTCTACCTGCCAGCTACGCCCACCTTATCAGCCAACTCTGCTCACCTGCCGACACACCTGCAGCTCATCATCATCAGCACCGCACATAAGCCTCTCCAGCACTCTCACTCGTTGCCAGTTCATCTGTGATTCCCCAGCGTGTCCAGTCCTTCGTGTCCACCTGTCCTGAGGTCTCCGTTCCCAAGTCCTTCGTGTCCACCTGTCCTGATGTCTCCGCTCCCAAGTTCCCGAGTCCTGTCCTGATGTCTCCGCTCCCAAGTTCCCGAGTCCTGTCCTGATGTCTCCGCTCCCAAGTTCCCGAGTCCTGTCCTGATGTCTCCGCTCCCAAGTTCCCGAGTCCTGT
>JAUESF010017861.1:0-11229 GCA_032274765.1 Malacoctenus tetranemus | reverse complement strand
GTGTGTGTGTGTGTGTGTGTGTGTGTGTGTGTGTGTGTGTGTGTGTGTGTGTGTGTGTGTGAGAGAGAGAGAGATTGCTTTTATTTTGACAAAACTGTTTCTATTACATCCTGGAGAAACTATAGAACAATGCCTGCAGTAAAAAGATGCTAAATGCAAGATTTAGCATTTTAGATGAACACAGTAAACATTCAGCCTTCAGACAATATGAATGTTTTAGGATATTTAATGAATAGAACATGTTTGTGAGGCATTAACGAAGCAGTTTTAGATGTCGGTTCCCTCTGAACAGATCAAATGATGACCCTGAGGAAGCCTGCGGTTCCCGTCGCCGACCTCTGCTCGCCACAGAATCACAGTGAAGCCAAACACCAGCGCACACACACTCCAACATACAAAAGGAGGGGGCAGGTTTCAAAATAAAAGCCACGGAGGGCGTCCCAGGTCTGTTTTAGATTCCGGAGAGTTTTGTGTTTTTTCTCTGAAATGAGCAAATCTAATTTGGACTCCCTCAGTGCAGCCAGGGTGTCAGGACCCTCCGTCGCTTCTGCCGTCCTCCCGAGGAGGGCACACGTCTCAGGTTGGGAGCCACTTTCATTACAGCTTGATCGGTGAAAATCCTCCAGCAGGCTCTTTTCTTTGCAGGTTTGACCAGCGTGACTGGAGCTTCAGAGCAAAATTGACAGGCTGAAGGGGCTTTGTGTCGTTGAAAGGAGTTTTTCACAGGTGAATGAAGCATAAATCTCAGTCCAGGTTTCACATTGGAAAGAAAGATTCCCGCTGAAAGAAAATATGTCGCGAACATCTCTTCAAATCTACATGACCGGATGACCACAAACTTTTTCATCAAATCAAGGATCCAAAACATCCACTGAAAGGTTTTGCTGAAACGTAGCCCCATGCTGATACTTAACTTTGAAACATATTGAAGTGTGATTTTTTTTATGGATGTTTTGGTCACTGAAAGTCATAATTCTGTTGCTTTGTGTTTTCTTTACAAGGTCTTATGATAAAGATCAAGCAGGGCTGAATGTCCAGGTAGGCTGGTCTCCTCCTACAGCCCAAACACATCCACGAGTTCAATTGGTGAAATTGTCCATCGGTGTTGTTGTGTTTACATGTGATTGTGTATCCCTGCGCTTGGCCTGTAACGGACTGGTGACCTTTGTTCAGAGTGTACCCTGGTTATACCTAATGTCAGCTGGGACCCCCCCCCCCCTCCCCCCGACTCTGAGTGGGTAAGTGAGATTGTTCTTGGAGAGAAAAGTCGCTCCTCTTGAATGCCAATAAGTGGAGTTAGTGTGGAGAAAACAATGGTGGTTGCAGCTCAATAATTCAGCTTTCTTTTGTGGACTGATTATGTTCAGGTTGTTTAGAGTGTTCGCTTACCAAAACGAGGACCTTTAAGACATCACCTTGAGCTTTTGGAAATTTGAAAGGACTCGTTCCACAATTTAGTGAGATTTTTATTGGGTGCTGGAGGCCTTGAAATGTTCTACAAAGAATCTAATTCAGCTCCCCTGAAAACACCCTGTGATAAAAAGTCTCTTCATTTGCAAAGGCCCGAAGTATTCTCAGTTGATTGCAGCACACGGTAATATTAGGTTGTGTTATATGGGAGCGGGGAGAATTTATACACCTATAAAGGCGAGTTTGTAGTCGGAGTAGATCATGTGTGCAGAAGTCATTTCGCTTCATTCAGCAGCTTCACACCGGTCGGGGGGAAATATTGCCTCATAAGTTTCACCAAAAAACTTCAATGAAGCGAAATCAATTTATCATCAGCTCGTTAATCCGTCCAGCCCTATTTTCAGAAACCAGTGTCAGTCGTGTTCATTTCAGTAATTATACCATCAGGAATGGATAAATACTGCTGGGACGTGCTGAAAAAAGCTGCGAGTTCCAGGCCGTGCCCTCCTTTCTGTCACTTTTTGTCATCGATGCTTATTCCATTTAATTCGTGAAATTAAAAAAAGGCCTGTTAGATGTAAAGAGAAGTGTTCATACTCGATGATGAACCACTTATTCAGACTAATTGATTCCTAATTAGAGATATTAGTTGCAGCTCCAGTGTTGTTTCACTGCAGACAATTAAGAGGATGAAGACGGGGAAAGAAAACGGGGATTTTTTTTCCTGCCGTAATTGTGGTTTTCAAAGTTGGCAGGAGCCATTATTCATCCTAAATGCATAATAAGTACATCTTATTGATCTGCTAAAGGTTCCCAGGATTATTAATTGAGGTGTCCCCCGGCTGAATACTTGATTTCCCGGCGTCATCTTAGAACGTTCCCTTGATGTATATCCCTTACCTTCAGGCGACGAGGCGGCACCGTGCCACTTTCAGAGTCCAGCACTCAGTTACGAACGTGGTCAAGGATCTATTTGTAGCTCTGGGGAGTAATGGGAAGGCCTTGCAGCTCTGCCTGTCTTTCATTATTATTTCAGTGCGACACAGCCTCATGTCACAACCAGATGGCGCGGCCAAGATTGAAAAGTAGAAATGGCAGCTGCCGCCAGTGGAGGGTGAAGGAAGGTGAGTCACCGGCTTCCTCGGCTCCTGCCCGCCTCCCGTGTCTCGTCTTTGTTTCTGGTGGCTGATGATCCCAAACAAAAATAACATTCACATTCAACGTGCACCGCATTAACCTCGCTGTTACGGAGAGATATACATGAATGCAAGTCTGCTTGCAAGAGAAGTCTTTTCTTTGGCAGAATAATGTGTCGATTGCGGTGTGATGGAAATTCACAGGGAGATAGACAAAAAGCAGTTTTTTAGAAAAAAAAGTGTGTGCGTGTGCGTGAGTGTGCGTGTTCACAATAAAACCTCAAATTTGCATCTCTTTAAGCTCGTGACGGTATTTGCATGGAGTCTAAAACCCGCGACCTCGCAATGCACGCGCACTGCGAGCTCGCCGACGATGTCGCCCACTTCGAGGGGAAACAAAATGGATGGTTGTTTGGGACGGATGTATTTCGGCTGCTGGAAGTTGCTGCAGTTGTGCGCGTCAGCAGCAGTCGAACACACAAGGCGTTCGCCCTCGGGGCTCTCTGCCAGAAAGATTTAGGGTTAGGGGAAGAGAACATGGGCTGGATTTCTGGCAGAACGCCCTGAAGGCAAGACTCTCCCGCGTGCTTGATGTTGCACGGCTCGCTCTCTAACTAGCTGCTGTATATCGCCGTGCCTGGATGCAGACTGACATGTGACGTGTGTCGTCGCACGAACGCAACCGCGCAGGATGTTTATGTTTACAGTCTTTGTACTCGCATTAATGCAGAGACCATGTCTGAGGCTCGCTAGCCAGCAAGAAACACAAGGGTTTTCTTAGCAAGGGAGGTGTAAAGAACCTTTTTCCAAAATGTGGAACTATTTAGGTTGTTAATAAAGGTTTTATATGTGTCAAAATAATGTTGGCCTAAGCTGCAGAAACGTTCTTCCCTCCGTTTTGTGCAGCTGTTCAGGGTATTTTCCTCCCAGACTGTCACCTTGGACTGAGTGCAATTCACACACACATTTTTCACCATTTTCTTCCATTTATTAAACCAAACAGATCATCTATAATGCAATTAGTATTTGAAGCCCTACAAAGCATACCATGATTTATCCAATTAAGCACAACCCCAAAAATATTCAAGTGTTTAGCATTTTGCTAATGCACGCTAATTGCGCCTCGCCACTCACACGAGTCAACACGTCTGGAAATGAAAACACGTCTTTGCTGCGGTGTGAAGTCGATCGAGGCCGCGTGTACAGATGCCGCTGCTGCTGCTGCTGCTGCTGCTGCTGCTGCTGCTGCTGCTGCTGATGCTGTGGATGCTGATGCTGTGGGTGCTGATGCTGTGGATGCTGATGCTGTGGATGATGTACGAGAGGCAATTGTGTCCTCATCTCCACCGCGGAAGTGTGATGTGAAACATGCTCTCATGGCACGAGTATCTCTGTATGTGACCCACAGCATCTGTCCTCTCATTACTCACATTACAGCGATGAAGGCAAAATCAATAGGGACTTAGCACCGGGATGTATCATTAGGATAATCATGCGTCTCACCTCTCCACCGACTGACACCTGATTCTTATTCATAGAAACCGAGGGGAAGGAGGGGGGGGGGCTCACATGTAGCACCCACTCGATCAAATGAGAGAAGAATGCACGTAAAACACAGCTGAGAGATGGAGAGTGACAGACTGCATTCTCATCAGTTGAACAAAAAGCAAAGCCGGTGTTTGTGGAAACGGTGTAATTCTCCTGTGAGGTGATTCGGGCTCACAGAGGCGGCAGCAGATGAATATAGTAGGATGGATGCTGCTGCTGCATCCCTGCTCTCGATCTTAATCTGCCGCTTGTCTTGTGTGACATGGCTGTGCATTTACATGGAAATCCAGCTTGTAGCTGTATAAATCGCACTATTAACTGGTGACAGGAGCCAACAAAGCCTTATGATACGTACGCGCGGGGACCAAAGGAGATGCGCTCGCGTGAGATAAAACCTTCCAATGAATGTTGCATGTGACTTGTTATTCAGCCAGGACCTGCAGCCCGGGGAACTTTGACAATGCACACGTCTGAAAGGCAGCACAATACAAATAAGAAGTCCGGGGAAGTGGTTTACAGAAGTGCTTTAAAGGGGTTTGTTTGGGGTTGTTTTGTAGCATGACATGAGGGGTCCACAGAATCTCAGCCCACTCGGCCTGCACGACCATCGAAAACTGTGGAAGAATATGACATTTGAACAGTGATAATTCACACTTTCGCGCGGCAAAATTCGACTCGCGGCGCACTATTATCTGTACTCAGCTCAGACGGTCTCCAGCAATAGACTGTAAGATTACAGGCGTTGTGATAGTAGTTTTCTTTCCATGAATTGTACACGGAGAATCCTGCATAGATCCTTTTTTTCCCGAACAGAGGCTTTGTGGAGACACAAATTCAAGTCTGTATCCTTCGTGATACCTCCAGTAAACATGGGCGCACGCACACCAACACACACACCCACACCCACACCCACACACACACACACACACACACACACACAATGACCATGAAGGTCCACCGCAAGCATGCACCGAGAGTGGAGTATGTCATGGGGCTGCCTCCTTCTATAACCTCAATTTACAAGCTATTCCAGGAGGGAAGTATTACTTTTCCCCAGTAAACAGAAGCAGTGCTGTCGCTGCCTCTGCAAACGTCCAGCAGCATCAACAAGCCCCCGTTTTACCACACAGCGACGGTCCTTCCTGGCTCCCTCATGTTTCATTCCAGAAACCCCTCGTTGTCGGTCCTCCCCACCCCCACCCCCACCCCCACCCCCTTCATCCTTTTGTCTTTCTGAGAGGCGTTTCTCAAGTGTTTTCTCCTCTCCCCGACACCAGTCACGTCTTGTGCGGGGCGGCCGTGACCGTCCCCTCCAGAGTCCAGTTGGCGGGGAGCGGCGGGGGGCTCCAGTCCGGCTGGTAGAAGTGCATGTCAAACGTTCGTGCCCAGTTGGCAAAGACCCGCTTCTCTGTGATGAAGCGGTGATGGCTGCCCCGGCGACCTCGCTCGTGGGAAATGTACATGGCGCACTCGTCTGGGCCACGAGGCTCGTAGTAATGGTAGGGGACAGAGTGGTGCTGAGGCTCCCTGCAGAGAGAGACAGAGAGAGAGAGAGAGAGAGACAGAGAGAGGGGGGAGAGAGACAGAGAGAGAGGGGGAGAGAGAGACAGAGAGAGAGACGGCTGACATTTAAAACCACTTTAATGAGTCACTCGAGTTTCGCGTGTCACCAAAATGTGATTTTCATTCCAAGGTGATTGAAGGAGGCTGGTCCACATTCATTTGTTTGTTGTTTGCAGGAGCCCACGCAGTCAAATTTACATAGTTTCTAATAACTCCCAAATGCCACCTGCAGCTTCACACTAATCCAAAAAAAAAAAAAAAAAAAAAAAAGCGAAAATTAACTGAAAACTGTTGGAAAGCAGCTGCTCTCCTCAGGCGTGAGTGATGAAATGTTTGAGTGCATAGTTGAAGGTCGTCTATACGTCACCACCGATTCAGACTGCAGAGCATCATGTTAAGAGGATTACAATATGTTGATGTTTGCTTTACATTGTGCAGCTGACAGAGGTGGACACTCGAACACGCCGCTCTTGAGGACGGCGTGGCTCGCGCCGACTCTTCAGGATTCAGGTGGGTTTTTTTCCGCAGCACTGCGAGCGCTCGGAGCGGCTGAATGAAGCGGAGGTTAGGGTGACTTCTCTCACAGCGAGCTGGGAAAACATTGGTGCGGTATGTGCAGCAGGATTGTCAGCCCGAAACAGCAAAGAGCCGAACAATGTCGACAGCACGCTATTGTGTAAAATACCACTTTGGGCAGCAGCACGTACTCCGGGCTGCCGGAGTTTGCTTTTTTGTATCCGACATGGCGACCCAGTGACACCACAAAATCACCCGCTCGGTGCACTTCAGTCGAATTTCGGTTTGGAAGACGACACTCAGTATAAATGGGCTTATGAAGCTGAAAGTGCTAACTGCTATTTCATGGGTACGCTTCCTTTTATAACACCATTTATGACACAATCAGACTGATTTGCAGCTGCAAATGTAAAGACAGGAATGTACCACAATCAGCAGGCTGACATTACAAATCAATTTCATACATTGTTTTTGTGGGGTTTTTTTGCTCTTGAACTGCATGTGCTTCATGACAGGAAAAACATCTCTGGGATGACATTGAAGAAACGCGGTTTTTCAATTCTCAGTTCGATCACGTCGGGTGAAATCCGCCGACTTCAGTCATGAGAACTAACAAGATCAGCCAACATCAGCTTCCGCCAACGTTCGCCCAGAGAAACGAATCAGCCGTCGCTCTCTGTTATTGTCAAGATGGAACTTGCACCGAAACCCAAAATAAATAAAAATATCCCCTCATCAATCAGAGCCAGGAACAAAGATATACCCAACATTTTTACAGTTTGTTCTTTTTTCATTGAGAAATCTAATAAGATTTGTTCCTTGTTCAATGAAATGCTCCAATTAAAGTGCTGCGTGAGATGGATGAGACGTGAGCTGTAATTCAAACCATTAAACTCCACTAACGAGGCTGGATGAGTTAGTTGCCAGGAGCGATATTGAGTCAGAAACGGCTACATATCCCATCAGTCTGTGCTGCTCTCCTATATGAGGCCTGGACCCTGTTTGTGGTGTTTCCCAGTGAGGAGGCGAGTTTCCTCCTGCAGAAGTCTGAATCTCAGCAGTTCAAAGCCGCTTTATTGATCTCGCTCGCATTCAATCTCCCGTTTCTCTTTTTCTCGGTGAAGCTCTAAAGAGGTTTATAATTACTTAAGAATATTTGAATGTCACCAACAAGAGTTTCGGCCCACTAAGAAGCTTAAAACTCTGCACCATGAAATCTGATTGTTTTCACAGGAATGAGGGTGTCGTGTTACAGGAAGTGCTTTGAATTATTAAAAAATTAGAAGTTGTCATTATCAGTCACAACTAGAATGAATTTAACAGTCCTTTTCCATATTAGGGAAGACATTGATCAGCACGGCTGCAGAGAACAATATTTCAAAAGAGTGCAAAATAGTGCCGATGGATATTCGACAGCTAACTCCAGACTGAAATATTTGAATGTTGCTTTTCAACCTTTCACCAAACATGAATGGAGGATGGAGCTGTTCCACCTGCTGCAGTAATCTGGACAGGAAACAGCAAGATCCTGTGTGTCAGCAACAACCCGAGGAAAAACCTGGTGTGTCTTCAGGGTCGCATATGTGACATTATCCCCCATGTAGGCGCGTTCCACTTTATGGCTGGATGCTCCCGGCTCTGCATTTCCATACTGAATAATCCAGCACACACAAAGGGAGGAAGAAAAAGTCTCATTTCCAATGCAGCAGGGACAGGCAGCTTGAATTTGGAGCGCACCGCCACCGTGTCCTTTGCCACTCAGAGCAGCTGATAATTCATTGTGTGTCAGTCAATTGTTGGATATTTTTATTGATGCCACACTGCAGTGAATAAGAACTTGCAAAGCGGCGTGCGGTGACGTTGAATGGTGCAGAAAGGGAGCCAAATGTAGCCGCACAAAGGCGAGGACAAAGCCCGGGGAAACAAAAGGGAGGCTGATTGACTCCCCCCGAAGTGGAGTCGCAGGGAATTGGACCAGGTGAGATGAATTCCCCCCCCCCGCCCCCTGATGTTGCTACTTCCCCCCGGCAGCCTCCTCTGAGAGCCACTTAAACACGTGTTACGGAGTGATTCTTCTCCCAAATTCCACTCTTTATTTGGAGGCTGATCAATATGAATCCTGCACCTTTTGTTGACCGAGGTGACTTTGTCTGTAATGATGTTTCAGCGCCGAGCGTCGACTCCTCGCGCCGACGCTCGGCCGTTTTACGTATTCTGGAAACATCTCCAGCCACACTGAAATTTTATTATCAGATGCCTGAATATATTTAGTTTTAATCTTTCTTATCAGGCTGCAGTGCTGCTATGAATTTCTATGCACTTGAAGCCACAGCATCAGCAGCTCTCCTTAAAAAAGAAAAAAAAAAAGGCGTCTCATGAAGATGCGTTTCGTTATGACGTTTTACATTCAGGAGGGCAGCCTCACCTGCAGAAGTCAGGGGCCACCATGCCGTAGACATTGATCCTATCACACAGCTCCAGGGCGATGGTCATGGTGAACCAGCCGGTGCTCAGCCAGGAGTTTGATATCCTCCTGCAGCGTGGAAGGAGGAGGACGAGGAGGAGGAGGAGGAGGAGAAAGACAGATAGATTTCATGCGTGGGAGGACATGAGTTTACAAACTGTACCATGTTTGATTTTTTTCTTCCTTTTTTAATTTGATTAACTGGGATAGAAAATCTCCCGCTGGTGAGATATGGGAGAATAAAGCTTCGTCTGAATCCAGAGGTCGATTTTCCCCTGACAACAAGATCATTCGGGTTCCTTCACGGCTTCATTATCATACAGATCCAACCTTCGTATCGACCAATACAAATGAACCCCGTCAAATAATCAAGCCCTTAATCAGAAACAGAGCCAAGGTCTGCATGTGGTGCCGATAGTTTGGCTGACAGAGCTTCAGCTGCACAAGAATCCTCCCCCTGCTCTCCCACGGCAGAGGAATGAGCGCTAATCATAGTTTCCTGCCGTGTGCTGCGAGGAAAGAAATATGAAATGATATTTACATTACATTAGAGAGTCTCTCTGCATTTAAACGTCCATCAGAAAGAGTTTTCTCTCAGGACTGCAGGAAAAAAAAAAGCAGCACGGCAGCCAGAAACTGAAGCTGTTCTGAGGAATTCCTGGTTGGTTTGGAAAAGATTTAATGGGCTCCGACGTCATCAAACTTGCATCAGTTCTAAAGAACCATAAAAAAAAACAACCTTTAAATGAAAGCCGAAAAATAGCGAAATAGGAATAACTAAACGCTTGGCTTTGATTTAATGTTCTTTAAACTGCTGCAAGAAAGCTGCAAGATAAAATGTGGCACGTCTTGAATTTGACCAGTGAAGGAATTTTCTGATTAACTATTGAACAAAAAACATCCGCACCAAGGTTTGTGCACCTTCTCCTAACCTCAGCGATGGAGAAAGACATTGTGTCACAGACGAGCTGCATGAATCAAAACAACAAGAGAGCTTCATTCCTCTAAAATCTCATTAGAATGAACACGGTCGCTGTTTGGAGTGTGCATGTTTTCTCCCTGAGTCCCTCAGGAGGTTTTTCACCTCTACAGTCTAAAGACGTGTTTTTTAGGTTCTTAGTCACTGGGAACTGAAGGCCAATTGTGAGCTGATGACAGCAGCTCTCCTCTAACCAAAGGTGCTTTCCCATCACAACATCAAAGTTTTATTCTGGGAAAAAAAACTGAAACTCTCCCTCCTACATTTGGTTCGGTTCCCTTTCACACCGCACTTTTGAACACAGATGAAACTGTTGCTGTTACCAAACATCTCTGCTGTAAACACTCGACAAGATAAGTCAGGCAAAAAGCAGAAGGTGAGCATGTTCGTGGTCACCAGAGGAGGAATCCTGGAGACGCTGTCGGTCCTCAGACTCGTTGTGAGACCAGAACAGAAAGCTTGCAGTCGTGATTCTTTTGGGACAGTGTCTCTTTTCTTTTCGATGCAGCAGTGACAAAAAAAACAGACTTTCCCGGCACCGACTTCAGCCTGTCTTTCCTGCACTGACGGCTGCAGCGCTTCCATGCAGATGAGTCTCGCTGCCGTCCGAAGCGTTCCTGGAACAATCAATACCCCACCCAACATTTCTGCTTTTTATGCTTGTTCCTTCAATCTGCGTGAAGGATTTCTGCCAACGGCTGATGTAACAAGTTCACCATTCAGACCTCCGCGCGCAGACACATTCTGAATCGCTCGCCGCATGCCGTCATGCTTTCTCTGCTGAACAGCTGAGGCTCACACCGAGGTGGACTGTGACTGGTGACCAGAGGTATCAACACATCGCTGAGGTATTTTCATACAACCTTTGGCAATATGGGACTGGATGACGAAGCTCGGTTTTGAGTCGGTTCCTTTCAAAGATTTGACAACATAAAGCTGAACAACATATGGGAAGATTCACAGGGGAAGAGGGAAAAAAATGAGGAGAGAAGACGAGGCAAACTTTAGAAACACACAAGTTTACTAGAAGACTTCTAAATGAGGATAATTCGTTATAAAATCAATAGAAACGGATGCGAGGTGGAAACATTAGACCCCCGTTCTTGCTTCTCTGGAAGCTCTGTTTTGACTTGAGCCTTGTGATGGTTCAGGTGTCGAGATACAAGTGATGTTGAAAAGCTTTTAAAACAGTCACTGAGGTAATAACAAGAAATGTGATGAGCAGTCTCAAATCACTGAAAGGTTGAAGCATCACAATCTGGTGACATCACAGGCTCGTAGCTTTTATCACGAATACCTACTGGATTCCACTTTCTGCGCGACGTCCTTTTCAACCCAAAGTTCCTTCGTTTAATTGTTCTTTCGCCACGTTTCCTCTCCAAGAACAAAGTACTTTCTTTTCAAAGGACTGCCGGGAGTGAGAAGGCAGAAGTTCAACCTCACACTTAGGAACAGTTTGACAGGATGCGTTTCTTATCTCCTGACTGGCCTCATCACCTTGCTGCTTCTTAAGGCTTGTTACTGCTTCGTGTCTGTCTGCCCCCCCCCCCAACACACCCACACCCGCACACGCACACGCACACACACACACACACACACACACACACACACAC